>JAVYIG010005165.1:0-143239 GCA_035222895.1 Strongylocentrotus droebachiensis
CGCACCCCTATTTTTAAGACTTAAATAAAAAAATAAAAAAAAAATGGAAGAAAAAAAAAATCGGGAAGAAAAAAATTCAGGAAATTATTTTTGCTTTTATTTGTTTTTTGTTGCTTTTTGTTAAAACCAAATCAGATCTGTTTTATTTCAGAGTTCGGAAATACATTCATTTTATTACGAGGCACAGTTGAAGTGCTTGTGAACAAGGTTAGACCTTTGCACAACAACAACAAAATCCAGCAGTCAAAACAGCACGTCCATTTGAACATATGGGACTACAATGACTATACAATGGTACAGGACATTTCTAGAATAAACTCCACACAACTTACCGACAATTTTATGTTGCATTGTTGATATGAAGACGAAAATAAACTGCATAAATTATTTTTCAAATAAAATCTGCCGGTAAATTTAGATCTAAATCCGTACCATATTGCCAAAAAGTAAAAGAAGGACGTGAAAGATCGTTTCTTACGAAGCGAGCTGCCGCGCAACGCAACTGCGCAGGGTAAAATCGCAATTCCATATTACACCGCACATCGTGGTAGGATACCAAATCTGCCCCCGTGTAAGTGAGCTGCATGATACAGGTGAGTGAGCTGAAGACACGGGAGAGCTTCGGCCGGCAAAGTGCTTTGTGAAGGGCATAATTTATCGAGACTGAAAAAAAAAAAAAAAAAAAAAATCTTTTCCTTCAAATGAGGAACGTAGTTTTACTTCATATAGTAGATTCTTTTCTTTGTTTTCATTATGATATTCATGTTGAGACACAGAGATTTTTGAAAACCAATAAAAGTTGCATTTTGAGGACTCAAAATATTCTGTACCTGTGTATACGGCGCACCCCGACTTTTGATTTTTCCCGACGGTAAATAAGTGCGCCTTATACACAGAGATTTACGGTAATCATGAATATATTCATAGCCCTGCTATGTGATAAATGGTAGGTGTCACATGCTCTTTGTGTTCTTGAAACAAATTATCCAGACTTTTCAATAACTGTTAATATTATTTTCATTTGTAAAAATGCGATATATGCTTTGTAAAAATACTTGGTATGCTATATTGTCAAGGGACGTACAAATCAGGGTCACAAATCTACAGAATTTATATTTTTTGATAATTCATTATTGAAGGAAAAAATATTATCTAAAGATCATGATGGCCTGCATATTTAAGTTGAATTTAAAGTCAATCTTAGTCTTGTAAAACACTCCCAATGACTGCTAACCTAGAAGTATTGCTTTTCTCAGGTGCAAAATGCACCAATCAATCAAAGTTTTGAGCAGAATGTTTATGACAAACCACATTATAATTTGCACCAACTAAATAAATGTTAACTAGTTGACTACCACATTCTCTCATTCCCATAGGCTTAATACAAGGACCACCCGGTTCAGGTAGACAATGGGTTAAGACATTGAGACCTGAATAGGAATGATGAATTACGAATGATAGCATCATCAAATCAATCAAGGGTGAATTACATCTGTGGTTTTCTTCCTTTCTTCAAAATATTGGGAGAGTATATCTACCATCTATCAACATACCTGCATGTAATACGATTGACAAAAATAGCTCTTCACGGCTCAAAACTGTCTCAGTTAGGTATGCATCCATGTTGGTGATTGTACGTGATGGGATCTCTGATGAGAATGATATATCTTTAAAGGTACAGTCTGAGTTTGGGATCCCATCGCATACAATTGCCAACATGTAATATGCAGACCTGAGACATTAAACAAAATTATCAAGGGAAATACAATTTTGTTTATGAAGAATGCCCTGAACAAGAAAAAAATGGTAGAGCTACAATACAAATTTAAGTATAAATGGGGGTTATAAAAGTACCCAAAAAATGAAATATGAAGACAGTAAAGTTGACCAATGGGACCTTTTACCAAAAAAGTAAGGGTCTTGGGTTCATATCCAAGAATGACAGTAATGTCCTTTAGCAAGGTATCTATCTACTTTAGCCATTCTCCACCCAGGTGAAGAAAATGGCTGGTAAAAATAAATCCCTCAAATGCCATGAGCAGCAGAACATGTACACAATCTAATACCCGGGATATACTGCGAAGCGCATTAAACCTACATCATTACTTTGTATTCAGTGCATGCATGTCATTGTTTTAGCAAGTTTTTTGCTTGGTTAAATAAGCCATCAACAGAATGCTAACCAACAAAGTTTCTCCCAAAAGGCAATCCCATTACCAGAACTCAAGTATTATCTTTAATAGCACTGTTAAGAAGATCATCTTTCAGCATGGATTACATGATGTTTACATGTTCAAGGCTCTTTACAAGATAGTTTGGATCATGCGCATTGGGCTATAAAAGATTCCGACGATGATGAAAAACCGGATTCATGTCATCAAGTCGGTGATAAATATTGAGATAAAGAGAGGGAGTTATCCAATGCTTCCTAAATGCGATGAGATGAAGGCAAATTTTCATATTTTTTAGCATTTGTAAAAGGATTTGGACTACTTGGAGTCATCATCAACAGTTTATATGTATATATAGATAATCATCAACTATCTAACAAAGTTGATTCCTTAAATGCCTCCATGCTCTTCCTGTGATGATATGATACTATAAGTTGCCAGCTGAAAATTGTTTAAAGATTACAAGGGTGGTCTTGTATCTTATTTCTTAATTACATTTTGATGTTTGGTAGCGAGTAGCTGAAGTAAAAGGCAATTTTCATGATGTATTAGAAATGGAAGTATGCCTTCAGGAAAAGAAATACTAACTTCAAAGACCACTCATAGACTTGTGTGAGGTTCATCTGGCCTAGCAACACCCAAATTAGGCAAATCAATCACTTTTGATCATTATTAATCCCAAGAACTGTCTTGCCATTGGTTGGCAAGGAATTATCCATCAGGTTTGCATCATAAAAATGGTCTTTATTAACATCACATATATCATATTAATCACACAATCAAACTATTGTGCAAATGCACTTCACACCTTTCAAATGACTAAATCAACCTAAAATGTAATTTCTGATCTGTGTAAAATTTTAATGTTAGATACTATACTATTTTTCATCGTACTGTTGGATTAAATGCATTTGAACGTTGGAAGCTGAAACTGAAATTTGGCTAGCTTCCTGCAAAGGAAATTTTAAGCGCAACTTGAGCTGGAAAAGGGAAATTGTTTAGAGTTTCGGAAGGATGGGGATGGAGGAGCTGACAAGTACAGGCAGAATTTGTAATTTTGAGAAGAAATCGCGCTTCCAGACGGATCTTGGAGACAGGATAGAGGGCTCTGATACATTCACATTTCCGGGATTGTTCCTCCGCCCCTCCGTAATGGCTCCAGATTGGGTTCGCGACATCAAAAAAGGACAGACTACCACTCCACTATCCCTCCCTGCGGATTCCCTCGTGTTCACCATGAGGCAGTTTCTTGAATTAATATTTCATGTCTAAACAGCTCCCCGTCTCTTCCCTTAAAAATTCATGATAGCCCCTGACAATGAATGAACGCGGATGAACCCCAATTGACTCATGGGTGTCCATGCGGCGTTGATGAATCTTCTGTTGTTTGCTTTCGTCGATCAACATGAATGTTGCGTGGTGTGAGAGAGAGAAGGAGAGAGAGAGAGAAGGAGAGAGAGAGACAATGAGAGAGAGAGAGAGAAGATAGAGAGAGAGAGAGAGAGAAGATAGAGAGAAAGAGAGAGAGAGAGTGAGAGAGAAAGAGAGAGAGAGAGAGAGAGAGAAAAGGGACGATAAACATGGATGTCTTCACAATGTGACAATCCTGGGGAGCTTCCGGAATATGGAAACAATTTATGATATTTTTAGAACTATGATGCCACAACTTTTGACTGACTTGTTAACCAATAGCCTAATGGGAAACAGAAGATCCTGATATGAGAGTCATATGAGAGTGACAAAAAAATAACTGTTAAAAGGGTGAACTTTTAGTATGGAAAATCTCCTTTTTCTATGAGAAATATAGTTTACTGCGCTTGCTTTGTTGGTAATCTTTCACTACACAATGATTATTTTGCAATGATTTTTGCATCATAAAACCCCTGGGATAATACTATTAATCATATTGATGGTAATATTAAATTAATAACAAAGATGAAGTATCTTTAAAAGAAAAAGGGACTTAGACCTCAAAACAAACTGGTGCGCTAACCATACAAAGACAATCAATTCACAATTACTCTCAACTTCACTCAATACGATCTTGGCTATTTCTTTGGGGGCACACTTGGACTATTCTCTTTCACGTTCCTATACAAAGTTGTATTCTTGCACAAGAAAATCGCCACAAAAATGAGAAACTGAAGACAACACACATTGAATAGAATACAAAAGTACTTTCACATAAACCTGACCAGACATTTATGATGTCCAACTATTACTTTCATTCCAAACGTCTCCACTTTAATTTAGGGTATGCACTTTGAATTCATTCATAGAAATTGTCATGATAATTGAAAAATGTCTGTAGGAGAAATCATTGAAGTAGTAGGGTACTCTCCATCGAAACTGACCAAGTACTCAAGATGGACCACTTTGAATTCATTCATAGAAATTGTCATGATAATTGACAAATGTCTGTAGGAGAAATTATTGAAGTAGCAGGGTACTCTCCAACCAAGCTGACCAAGTACTCAAGATAGTACTTCTCATTCTGTCTCCACAATTCTTTACAGCATGCATATGCTTTTCAAATGTACTTTTCAGTGAGTGATTCATACACTACAGCTAAATACAAATGATATCAAGAAGAGACATAAAGATATTCCTTATGAACTAAATTCCTAGAAATGATTAACGATAATTTCCGGGAATTGGCATTTGATGATGATGAAATGAAATCGTTTGTGTATATTTTCAATCTGTTCCTGGGTCTATTCTATCTGCTTCTCAGTCTTTCTATAGGTCTATCTGTGTCAGTCTATCTCTCTCTCTCTCTCTCTCTTTGTTCAGTTTCTCTGTCTCTCTCCCTACTCTGCAATATTTCTCTGAAATGATGACTTTCCAAATAAGTAACTGATCAATAACATAGTTAGGATAACATGAACACTTTATGATGACAAAGTTGAAGTTGATGAACATATTGTGGATGATCATGATGTTGATGATGATGATGATGGTGACAAAGATGATGGATGTGGTGATGATGTTGATGATGATGATTATTGTGATGATGATGAGGATGATGAAAATGATGATGAAATTTTACAGCATATTATCTGGTATCCTCATTCTGTTTCAACATCAAAAATATATTCAAGAATCCCAAGCATAATCACATGCATCCATACTGAAATACTTTTGTCTATTTACGCGACCATGCATATAGGAATTCATAAGAGTGCATAAGAGTGCGGTGCACTCCATTTATCAGCCTTGAAGTCGGGAGAAAGATCTAATGTGTCTTTGCGTAGAACTGTCATCTTGCGTTTACGCAGCAGAATGATGTTGTGTTGCATGCTTACTGTAAACCGGTGTGTAGCCAATGGATCACTTTCCAAATGTTTCTTTTCGGACTGATGGACGATCAGTCCATTTGTGATGTATCCCACCTTGTTACTTTTAACTCCACGTTCCTTATACCTATGAAAGCAGTATTTACAAATGTAGAAACTCTATTTGCAATTTAATACCTTCAAGGCAATGTGCACAAAATCATAAGAAATTTGATCACATATAATATATTTCAACTGAAAAAAAAATCTTCTTTTCTGAACAGAAACTGAAAGATGCTGTATGCCATAGTTAGGAAAGAAACAAATAATTTGAAAAACGAAAATATGAATTCATGAAGTTGATATATATGATATTTGTTTACAATTCTCCAGGCAAAGAAGGAAATGACGACTATGAATTCATTATCAATTTTGTATCTATACCTTTATGGGAACCATACATAAATATGTTATTCAGGCATTGAAAACATGGGAGGAGCTAGCAAGTCATCATCATCATCTCCCTTTTCACATATATATATCCTTGATAGAAAACGTGTATTCTTTTTCTTGATTAGGTACAAGATTGAGCACTAGATTTTCATTTACTGGGTGCAGGCCAAAAATTTCTTTGCAAATAGAAAAAATATTCTTCCGCGCTGATATGGGAAAGTTCACAAATTAATCTTTCCAGAACAAATCTTTTCTTTAGATAAAAAACAAATTAAAATGAACTGAATACAGAGATATAGAAGATGTAAAAAGAGTGGCACGGTTGGGGGGGGGGTGAAGAAATATTAAATACTTTCCCCACCGGAAATTGACATTTTAGTCGCCGATCGCGCGATCCTTATCGCATAATGACTAATAAAATCAAGAAGCGCTGCCAAGATGAATAATGATGAATCCAGGATTGTCTTGATTATATGCAGCTCTGCTGAAAGGTACATGATTGATTCCTTTCTGGTAATATTATAGACATCAGTCAGGAGGGAATAATATCTCATTTTGTAGCCGAGACAACGAGAGACGAAGGCTCTGGGCATTCTGTGAAAGATTGTAACCAACGTTTAGGATCCGAGTTCATTCAAAGGCTGAATACATTTGGTTGATTTTCAGTGTGATGGTACTAAGCAGAAATGTGTTTTAAGCGTAAAAGATTTGATAAGCCTAGCATAGAATATCAACTTTCAGATAAATGTTTTATTGTATCGATATATCACATCTATAATAAATATATTTAAAGAGAGCTGGATCAATACACTTTTTTTTGGAGAGCAGTGGTCTCATATAAACCAAGAGGTCCTAAGCTCAAAACTCAGTTTCGATGCACAAGTTTCCTTTGTTAAGGCATTAATCCTATGTTACCAAGTCTCTCTGATAGGACTTAAATCTATAGGTTCCCATGGATGGTTAAAAATATCTAAGCATATATACTTGCCTTCTCAGCAGCCATGAAAACTGAAATCATACCAACTAAAATATATGACTGCCACACCCCCTCAATCGGTCCCTTTTAATTGCAATTTCATACAGCTATCCTGAGTTCCCTTCCTAAATTAATGATACCGGTAATCACAATTTTTCTTAACATACATACCCTGTAAAATTCTTTAATTTGTGCTAGGAAAAGTTTGAAAAATATTGAGTTAAAAAGATACCCTAAAAACATACTTATCTCACCGTTATCATTGCTGTTGTTATTATTCTACTCACCACTTGTCCATTCCCTGTTCGTATCTATTGTTATGTAGCCCTTATCGATTACATCACAGCTCGGGGAACGATATCATCTTTAAACAAAATTGCAAGAAAATCATTTCCAAAGTAGGAAATTGAACACCATGCTCATGAGCAGAGCAATTCTGTGCTACTATGATATCTGATTTCATCTTCTCCTCCAAGCGGATAACATTAAACCAATATCTAAATGATGAGTCCGGGGAACAGGATATCAAATGAAGAGATGAGGGTATTAGTAGGAGAAATCGTTTTTTGAATCGTTGCAGCATAAAATGTTTTCTGAAACAGGGAATGAAGTAACAAGGTGGGATTAAGAGATTAAAAGAAATTGGAAAGGGAGGGTACAAGCATTAGAATCATGACATGGGAATTAGTTCACTTTGCAAAACTTTTGGAATTAATGAAGGAAGAGGTAAGGACACTTGGAGATGGAAATTCTCAGAGGTAGATATGGGCAGGGGAGAAAGAGAGGGGAAACAGAGAGAGAGAGAAAGAGAGAACGAGAGAGAGAGAAAGAGAGAACGAGAGAGAGAAACAGAGAGAGAGAGAGAGAAACAGAGATAGAGATATTGACAGAGACAGAAAGAAAAAGCACAAAATTGTCACACAGGGAGGAGTTACCTTTGCCATATCCTGACAATTTGTTGCAATTATAAGAAATATTTGAATTAAAAGGTAAAACAAAGAAAGATTAAAAAATTGAAGGAATATGAAAGAACACAAAATTGTCATGAGGGATGGTATCACAACAGTGGAACAGATTCAAATTACAAAAGAATTTCCAGAGGGAGGATACAATCCTTAATATGACACTATGATTTCTGGTGTATTTTGTTTAATGTTTCTACTCTTTACCATTATATATTTCCTGTTTTTTTAACAAAATGGAGATTTAAAACAAATATGTAAAAAATTGAAAATTTGATTTATAATCATTATGACAACAAGGTATGGGAGGGGGCCAATATCTAAGAGTTGACTATAAAAGAGTTATTAATGGCCTTGTACACCTCATGGTCACAATCTAAACCTGCTTTGATAATACAAGTCTTCACACATTGTTAGTTTTAAGCCAGAGAAGGGAGTTATCTCATACGCTTTCACAAAGAGTCAACACCCTCTTTGGCTCTGGATAGACACATTTTTCTATTGACAGATGAGATCAACTCATACCAATATTGCTTTTCCCAGAAACAGCATGAAAAATGACAAGTATGAGACAAGGAAAGTTCATGAAGAGTGCCAAAAATTGCACATTAAATCACTATAAGCCTTGGGCAAGTAAGGTCGGAAAAGGTCAGTGTATTTGCTGTCCAGCCAAAAGTGACATGCATGTACAGCCAGAGGGCCTTTAACATTTATAAACCGATGGCTTTTTTCACTCTGTGATATTAAAACTGATGGTTGTAGGAGACGAAATCTGCAAAGGGTTCATGAAATTCTGAGAAATGGAATCGTAGATAGGGGAACAGTGAAGGGTTAGTAGATTTGCAGACGATCGAGGCAGTATTTTAGCATCACTTACACTGCGAGTAAAAAAATGGTTGATTTTTCTCACGTTCCAGTGTTTTGTCGGAAGTTGCTAGCAACTACTGGTAAACAATAACAACAAATCCAAATCTAAAAACATACCTCTAGAGTGTGCTTTTTGAAACGCCTGCAGAAATTTCTTTGGTTTTTGCAGTGAACATGCTAACTCTCAAAACATTGGTGAATCATTCCGGTTTTGGGGTACGTGACTCTCCTTGCTTCTGTGCGATCACATGCAAGATGAAGGTAATCAAGCCATCAACCTGACTTTATCTGCATTCATGTTTAAATGTAAAATAAACCCTGCTACCTGTTGCTAAGAGTATAATGTGGGCAGAAGGACTGCCAATAATTGGGAAAACTATCTCAACATAGGAAGAGTAAAACCTAGCTTGAAGGGTTAACGCTAAGACGTATGTATCGTGAAGAAGAGAACATCCTTTGACAGACAGACTGGTGTTGATGGGAAAGTTATCCCAACAAAGTTTGATAGATCTAGAAGCAGAATGAATCCTTTAGGAAGCTAGATTCAATGCAAAGGCGTTACATTAGGGTGTACATTAATAGGTAGAGTTACAGGTGGGGATGGAGGATTCTCTGACATGGGGTGGGCACATGTTGAAAATAAGGTATCGTTCAACCACCCCTCCAAAGCTCGAGTAGGTCTCAAAAGTTTCTGACTGGCAAAAAGAGCCCCCCCCCCCCCCCCCCCCTCCCTCAACTACATAACTCTTAATATAGGGGCATTTACACTGCAGGGCTGTCGTTTAAAGCCGGTAACCGGTAAAACTTGCCGCCTATTCACTCGTTTCTTACCGGCTATAATTCCTATAATAAACCTTGCAAAAATCACAGAAAGTAGATCTAAATCAATGCTAATCCAAAATTTCCTTAATTTCGTCCAAGATATAATTAGTGCCGCACATACACGGCCGCAGTCGACGAAATCCCTTACGATCACGAATGCGACGTCGTCCGTACTTACCTAGACCTATCTATCTAACGTTACATCGCAGTTCTCCCCCCACAGCGCGGCGGCCAAGCCCGCCCGTCCCTACCCCATTGCGATCCCGATGTGCACGCGAGAAGACGATGCATGCACTGCACAAAATATATACACACTGATCATAACAAAACTGAAGCTAGCTCGCTGTAACCAAACTATCCGTTGCCGATTTGATATTTGAAGATCACGGAAACCGGGGCCTATACACGTGCGTGCAATGTCTAGAGACAACGTACTTTAGATTCTGAGATGCGCAAATCGGCAACAGAGTTTTGAACTCGGCTGAGTTTAGGCCGGCCACGGCCGTCCCCGGCGGATCCCCGCAGCTAGCTCGCATGATATATGCAGGCTCGCGCTCCGCGAATATTCAAAACTAACTTCCGATCGCAATCGGAAGCCAATCCGTTAATTCATTTATTTTATTTTCATTTATTTCCTTAAAAAAGTTGAATAAACAAATATACAGTGTCTTCACTTTGTTAGGAAAAACAGTGATATAACATTATAAAATGAACAGGAACTGAAGTAAATTCTTAAATGTATTCAATAATTTCATGTCAAAAAAAAATAATTAAATGAGAATTCATATGGGGAGCCAAATAAAAGTCACAAGTAAAAAAAAAATCAAAATCTAGCCTCTGCTGCCCATTATTTAAATACTGTACATGTATTCAACAAATCATGATGTAGAAAGATTGAGTATGGTGCATCATCTCAGTTTAATTAAAAATTACAAAGTAATGGTACAAAGTGATAAATAATTATCAACTTAATAACTTTTCTTATGAGTTATGATTGTTCATGTAATATTAAACATGAACAATATGTGTGTTTATTACAATATATGTGTAATACAAGGTAGGAAAGATAACTACAAATTTTCTTCTTAGGTATGCACCAGATTGCACGATTTCAAGTGGAAAATCCCAAAAGGTCCCTACCGTGGGAGGGGGGGACACCCCCCTCACACACCCTCCCCCCCTCGGTCGCTTCGCTCCCTCGCAGTGATGGTACCTCCTATAAAATTCAAATTACCTCCTTCAAAAATAATTAACAAGACCCCTGCACTGTCATCCAAAAACGCCAAAAAATGCAAAATGCCAAGGCAACTACGCTTTACCGGCAAAAATGCCAAGCCCGAAGTGTGATCTTTTGGCGTGTTTGGCAAGTATAAACGCTTGCAGTTGTAACATCGCGATGTTAGGTCGCGTGACTTTAGGAGCAGAGCTAGCTTTCGTCCTTGAAGAAAATGATAGAATGATTAAAACAAAGAATAACATAAGAGAAGGTGATAGAAGGAAGAAACAAAGAATAACATAAGTAAACACAGAAAGAGGAAGTGATGGAATGATAAAAAACAAAGAATAAAATTCTATAAGGAAAGACAGAAAGAGAAAGTGATAGAACGATAAAAACAAAGAATAACATAAGAGAAGGTGATACAAAAGGAAGAAAAAACAAAGAATAACACAAAGAATAACATAAGGAAAGACAGAAAGAGGAAGGTTTTTGTATCGGAGTGCCGCGCATGCACATTACGAACCAAAACACGCAAAAACATCACTGAGCTTTTCAGTCGATGATGTTTCCGCATAAGTGTAAACGGGTGCGCGGAACATCGCGATTTTTCAAAATGAAGTATTTGACCGTATAAATGCGCCTTATGTGGATTTCTTATGCATAGACCCGAGGTATGTTTCTATACATTATAATGGAACCCAATTTCAACTAGCTGAAGTAAAACAAGATCAGGTTTTACGTACAAATCAGTTTACATGATGGGTTACACTTGAGGCTTGGTGCCTGACTCGTTCATTATCTCTCCTTCATACTAAAATCTCCTTTGGGCCTTCATTTAATGAGATCAACTCTCAGAGTAATACTCCTGTTCTTAATACTCAAATAAATGAATACTATCGTTCCATTGGGTGCAATTCTCTCACTTCATCTCCTCCTTTCTCTTTCTCTTTCTGTCAGTAACTACACAGATACTATGTTTTCCCATTGGTCATATAAACACTCTATCATTTAATTCCCTCTCCCTTTCTGAAACATCATTTCAATTCCTACAAATACACAGTTGACCTGTTTTAGAAAACCTGCCTCGCCACGGGGCATCCAACGACGCTAAATCCCACGTCCAATTCAAACGACAAACCTAACATGTCTGCTCTTCACTTGTTAAATTTTGTCGGTCACCGTTGGGCGTTTCCCGGGGCACGGTCTCCCGAGAAGGGATTAATATCCTGCGATGGGAGGAACTTTGGTGTAGGTATCAGGTCCGATCAACCGTTTTCCCGGAGGCCCAGGATGCATCAGCTGCGTGTCACGAGACGATGGCTAATGGATAGAAAGCGTTTCTTTTACCTGTCCTGTCTGATCAGGATCATTAACCCCTCTGTCAGGTTTAATTGACATGTGGAACTAATCCTGGAGCAAAGTGATCATCATTTTCCCCCTAACCCCCCCCCCCCCCCCCCCCTCCCCCATCCCTCGCACACACACAAGCATGCTCACAGCTCCATATCAAGTCATACTCTTAAACTAGAAACTTTGACAACTTGTTAACAAAGGCCTTTCCCCCCAGACAAACATTTCCAGAAAATGCAATTGTGTGGGGATGTATCATGCAAGCAAACTTTTGGTTCTAAGGCAAAGATGTCGTTGACGAAGCTGTTCATGATGATCATGGCCCGACTGGATATCCCGGTACCCAGGCATTAAGGCCTTACATATAGAAGGGATTTTTTGTTGCCTTATAGAACTGAATCTGTCTTGAACAATTTCCAAACAGATTGAATTCTAAACAGCAGAAGTTTATTCTGTGTCCACATTCCTCTCGATAATTCATAAATAAAGCTACAAATTTATTTTTGAGCTGATCGTAAGTTTTGGTAATTATAGAAATGCATGCAAGAGATAAAGGGCTCACGGTAATATAGTATTGAACATCATGTTGCTGATGAATTATTTGACAAAACAAAAGGTAACTAACAACAACAAAATTAAACATTCAATGAAAAGCACAACTTGCATTTACTGAATGTGACAATGTATTTGGCTGAAATTACTACCTGACTGTTCAAATATCTCTCTGTTCATGCATTGTCCAGTATTTGTCACTAATTTCTAGTCTTGAATATGTAGGTCTTGAAGTTTCATTTGATTTTGTGGGAATATGTTTTCCATCACTGCCAGAAATTAAGATAACCTTTCTATATGGCACTTCTTTTCTATTCTCTATTGATAAATTAGCTAGGAAGCAAGTAACATACCCTTCTGTTTTACTCCATCAATTCTCTTTCTCTATCTCTCTTTCTCTGTCTCTCTTTCTTTCTTTCTTTCTATCTTCTCTCTCTCTCTCTCTCCCCCTCTCTCTTTCTCTCTCTCTACCCATATCTTTCCTAATATTTATTGTGTTTCTACTTCTCTACTTAGTCTGTATTCTAAAGTGCATTTCCTAGAAAACTCAAGAAAGACCAAGGTAGGCTGAATCCACTTAGACGGTCAATATCATTACCATAAGATGTGGTATCACAAAGTATTGCATCATTTTCAAGCAAAATCCCTAACATTCACAAACATTATACAAGGATTTAATTAAATTTATTCCAGATCAAACAATAGCTTTCATATCATCTATTTAGAGCCAGAAGGTAATTTACTCTGTGTAAAAGCACATGAGTTAACACCCTTCTGGCTCCAAACATATGCTACAAAGGTTTGTCATCTTCCGAGAGAAAAGTAAAATTGCATTTTTGCTTAAAGTGAGGAGGATGTCATTAGATTTGCACTCCCTCCCGACTTCAGATCACATAGAGCCGAAACTCCTTAACATTCACAGCGGGGGCAGGCTAGATGCAAATATGGCTACCACAGGTATTTGCCGAGCACTTTATGAATCCACCTCCAGATTGAGATAAAAGATGAGGAGTTCTCTAAATCCCTTGTGACATGGCTACAAAGACGCCACCAAATAGCATGTGTGGGACTAAACGTGCTGGGAGGTGTAGAATTACAATTCCTACCACACTGCCAGCTGTATGCCAAGTGTCGTAAGGGCACATTGAGTCTGGATAGGAAAGGCTAGAAAAGCAGTGCTGGCCATTTTTGAGTCAGTTTATTCTCTGGTGATTATTATGACTAATCTGTTATTGTGACTAATCTGTTATTGTGACTAATCTGTTATTGTGACTAATCTGTTATTGTAACTAAATCAGTAATTTAGAAGATTAACCCACTGTGGATCCCCCCCCCCCCTCTCTCTCTCTCTCTCTCATTATTGATCTGCATCTCTTCCTCCCCATTTTGATTATAAATTCACAGAGGAAATCACAATGTCCAATAATGAGTTCCCTCAGGACACATAATTGCAAATATTTCATGAAATGTTGCAAATAATTATATTCTTCAATTTTTAATTCAGCCTTTATTCCTTTTTTGTGTCTCTCTTGTTCACTCTCTGATTGGATTTCCAAAAATTGCCTCTAATGTAAACTTACCTGTTAGTTGAAGATGGAACAGAGAACAGGAGATGAGTCCAAGTGTGTTCACATCAGCAGAAGATATCATGAAATGAAAAGGGGGAAAACATACAATAAGAACTTAAATAATGCTCTTCTGAAAACATGACATATCTAGGTTTTTACTCATTATCTCATTAAATCAAGGCTAAATATTTGTAAATACAATGAATATGTAAACCTATTTGTATATGTTTTAATTGTTTCTTCCCATGCCATAAACTAAATACCGGTACTGTCAATAATATTCGTAACATAAACAGTTACACATGAATGGTTACCTTGAAGTATATAATTATAAATAATCTTTTACTTATAATTCTTTAATTTTCTTAGCTTTTTCTCCTTCACCCTCCCTTTTTTCGTCTATTTTATCTATTTTATTTTGTTCTTCTATTTCTCCCCCACTTTATTGTTGAAATATCTCCCCTTTATTGTTCACTTTCTCATTCTCACACATACCCCCCCCCCCTCCTTTCTTTCTCTTTCTCTATCATTTTCACTATCATCTTCTCCCCACCTGATCTCTTTTTAATGCTCCATTTTCACTACTTTTCATCCTCTTCTTCCCAACATCTATTTTTCATGACCTCCTCAAAAAATGAGCCAACGAAATATATCTAAACATGATCTAAATTCAAATATCAGTTGACTCAGATCCATCTTGGCCTTTAATATAAATAGGATAAAAGTCGCTCTGAAGATTTTCATGGATTGCTGCTCAAAAGCATCATCCTATGTCACAGTGTCGACACGTAAACGACTGCGTGGGACGGTAACAGGACTCCTTCTAAGGGCCGCCTCACCAAAATGTCAGACTGCTATGTATAGTTTTTTTCCAGTTTCTCTTGTTTAGAAGTATCCTTTTCAACTCAATGAGGGTGTGAAGGAGTGCGCAGTCTTGTCTTCGAGTAGTGTCGGACTTATGTTTCAATTCTAATACCTGCTTGAGAACAGCAGCTTGTCATCGGCAACAGTTTGGGATCATGCACGCAGCACAATCAAGTCTTTTACAATATGAAAAGACCAAGGGGGGAGAGAAAGGGAGAGAGAGAAAGAGAGAGAGAAAGGGAGAGAGAGAAAGAGAGAGACAAAGAGAGGAAGAGAGAGGAAGACAGAGACACATATACAGTAACACATAGAATGGGAGATAAGAGAGGAAGAGAAAGGGTGAAAAGAGATACAGTCAGAGAGAAAGAGAGACAAAGACAGAGACAGAGACAAAGACAGAGATGGAAGAAAGAGAAAAAATAGCCAAGATCAAAGGGGAACGACGATGATGAGTTTCTGAGTGAATTTGTATATGCCTTCGGGAAATATCTCCCACCTTGTTTTTGAAGGACTGGTGAAATCTTACATTTACAGTCCGTTGAGATTCCCCTTCCCGTCCCCCTTTAAAAATTTGGCTCTACCAATGTTACTTGCATATGTATATGATTTGCAAGAGTGGTATTTTCTACAGATTTCTACTTGCAAGAGGCATATGCCTTTAAAAAATTGCCCACTCACTTTATTTAATCCTTTTAAAACTTAATTACACAATGGTTGCTTCGGCGAAGGATCATGAAATCTAGGGAATGGTTAATATAAACTTTTTCCCATTTTCCCTAAATACAAATCATTGTTACTTGCAAAGACACCTTTAAGGCAGCCCTTTCCACTACAGGCATCTCACTTTATTTTATCCTTCTTTAAACTTATTTACAACATGGTTGCTTCAGCGAAGGATCATGAAATCTAGGGAATGGTTAATACAAACTTTTTCCATTTTCCCAAAATACATATCATTGTTACGTGCAAAGACACCTTTAAGGCAGCCCTTTCCACTACAGGCATCTCACTTTATTTTATCCTTTTTAAACTTATTTACAACATGGTTACTTCAGCAAAGGATCATGAAATCTTGGGAATGGTTAATACAAACTTTTCCCATTTTCCCTAAATACAAACCATTGTTACTTGGAAGACACCTTTAAGGCAGCCCTTTCCCCTAGTACAAGCATCTTAATATACCATACAGCATTAAAATCCAACTCCTCCTTCAGGTTATGTTACTCTTATGCTATTTTTGTACAATTGAATGAAGGTTTCTTTCCTCTAATACACATCGACATTTCACCTTATTTAAAAATGCCTCACAATACTGTTCATGTCTATGAATAGACGGAGCTTAAGGACATGATAGAACATTCTTCTTTGCAAGCACACCTGTTCTAATTATCTCATGAGCCAGAGAAGCTTTAGGGACACAAGCAGTCAATCTTTCCTCCATCATTCCCCTCCTTCGCTCCTGTTTGCTCTCTCTCTCTCACTGTCCCTAACTCTCTCTCTCTCTCTCTCTCTCACTCTTGTTCTATTCTCTGTTCCTCTATCTCTCTTTTACTTCATTTCTCAATTTCTCTTTTCCACTCTCTCTCTCTCTCTCTCTACCCTCCTTCACTCTCTCTATCTATCTATCTCTCACCCTCTTTCTCTCTCTCTCTATCTTTCTGTATCTCTCTTGTTCCTCTATCTCTCTATCTTTCTATTTCTCTATTTTTCAATTTCTCAATTCCTCCACCTTTTCCCATTTCTCTTTTCCTCTAGTTTTCGACATCTCTTTTCTCTACCTCACTTTTTACTTTCTAACTCTCTGTCAACCCCCCCCCCCCCCCTCTCTGTCTCTTTCACTTCATCTATCTCTCTCTCAATATCGCCCTCCCTCTCTCTTTACCATGTTTTTCTTCCCTTCATTCTACACAAATTTCTTATTGTTTTTTTTTCTTTTCTTTTTGTCCTTAAATTATCTTAGATATCATGTACACATACAATTAGTAATCAATATTTTTTCTGTTTGGAGCCAGAAGGGCGTCAAGTCTCTGTTAAGTATACAAGTTTGATGCCCTTTTGGCTCTAACCAGACAAACTTTCATCAAAATGGAGAAAGATAGTTAGATGTTCTTGGAAAAAAAAAAGAGAAACTACTTCCTTGTAACATAAATCCAATGTATTTTACAGGAAAGAGATCCATTGTAAGGTTTTGTTACAAAGAGACAATGGCCCAACAATGAACAGAATATTCATGTCATGATTAGTTTACAGTCTTACAGACGCCACCTTGAGAAACAAATAAATTGGAGATAAAAACTTTCTGAAAAAGTCAAAAAATTAAGGGGAAAATGTATTATTTTTTTGCTGAGCCATGTCCAATATAAAGCCTCAAGCAAAACTGCAGCAGTTTCTTTATGATGACATAAAGGGTAATACGCTTCACATTTTCTGCATGTTATAACACAGAACTGACTCAATATACGTGCAGGACCTTTGTTGACCTTTGTTGCACTCCGTTGCCATTCATTAACAAGTAAAAGTAAAATCTGCGGCTGATTTTTTTGCGGCAGTTTACTGTGTCATATCTGAACGAGGCTTAATTATAATCTATTTACAAAAAAGATATCAAGTCATATTCTTCAACACAATACCCTTCTGGCTCTAGACCGATAATGCATAAGTATACTAATCTAGATTCTGGGGAAAGATTTGATGCCAGCAGCAGGGAAAGGGTTATACATTGTGAAATCTTATTCTTTTGTGGCAATCATGGCTTTACCGTGAGGGAAGACTGCCGAAGAAAGCCCATCTTTGCCTGCCCAGTATCACTTCTGCCAATTAGCCGTGGCCAGCGGGGCAAACACAAGGTCTGTCTTCATCAGCTCAAGATTGCCAGATATCCCGCTATTTGAACTATCCCGATCGCAAACTATCCAGCTAATTTGCGTCTTCATCAGCCCGAAGTTGCAATTAGCAGGATATTTGGTCGGGATTGTCATCCCAAGATATCTTGGGATAGTTTGCAAAATATCCCACTATTTGGCAAAATATCCAGCTATTTGTCCGGTGCGTCCTCACTAGACCGAAGACTCGCACTGTATGCGCAAACGCTGAGTGAATATCTCGAACTAATTTCTCAAGGTCAAGTTTCAATTTTCGAGGTCGAATCTCGAGCTGATGAAGAAGCGATTTGTAACTTCGAGATTATTTTCCAAATCAGAAATAGCAGGCTATTTGGCAATCTCGAGATGATGAAGACGCGCCTACAGACGAGCAAGCCCACAGGCATCTGTGATCAAACAACATGAGCCGCCAAGGAACTAGTTCAGTGAAACAAATGTCTCGCTTCTCACCATGGCAACAGACAACATGATGCTCCTCCCACTGAGCTTGGGGATCGAGGATGAAGATGAGAAGGGTAGAGAAGGAATGGGGGCAATAGGGTACTTTTTCCTTAGAAGGGTACGCACCTTATCTCCGTAGCAGTCAAAGAATAATGCTCCTCCCTAGTATTTTGGGGAAGCAAGAATGGAGATTGGGGTAAAGAGCAGGGGTTCTATTTTTGTTTTAAAGGGGCATCCTCTTCAAAGCTAAAGACCTTTTGATGATGTTCCTCTAAACTTTGGAAGTGAATGTAAGGAAAATGACGTGATGGGGGTAATCGGATAAGGGTACTCTTCTAGAAGGGTACCTCATCTTCGTAGCACTAGCGTTATATTTCCCCGCCCTCAAGGTTTTTGAGCAAGAATAGAGATGAGGGCTAATAAGAATGAAATTATTTTTATTATCATAATGCCAAAAATGTTCCTTAATAGGTAGGATGACTGAAATGAATGCAATAAAATACCTCCTACATAGCACAAGGGTCTGAAATGGATGGGCTAAGGGAATGCATGGATATAAAAAAAAAATTGATGCTGGGCCCTGGAAAATACAAGAACAAGCAAGTTCCTTCAAACGCTTTAAACAATTGATAGAAGAAGCTTCACATTCTTTAAAGGGAGAGATTTCATTCAAGTGACAGAGATAATCACTAAACTGATCCAATGACAGTGCTAGAAGAAACACAATAAATCAAAGGGTTTGAACCAGCAGAAGACTCGTGATACAATGGACAGCTTTCATGTGATATTCATGGGACATGATGTCAGCAAACAGATTCTTTCAGACATGCCAGAGACAATTTATCCTGCTAATTCCTAGGTGCTTTCACATCATTTTCAATAATGAAGATATTCCTGAGATTCGTGATTGGGATGAGTAACTTACACATCTTGTGGGACTTAATTCTCATCATAACAGCATGACTGAAACTAAAGAAATAACAACAAGTTTGATAAAATGATGAGAGCAACTTTTAAACGACAGGAATATTGCTCCAAGGGCGTGGAGTATATTTAATATATCATTACCCTGACTTTAGCCCAGCTGCCCTCAGGCACTGAAAGCATCCATGGAATAACTTCCAACCAGGTGCCCATTTACTACACCTGGTGGAGAGTGGCAAATGTAGAATAATGTCTTACCAAAGGTCACTTAAACCAGGATGTGACTAATTGAACCATAAACCAAGTGATCAAGAGTCCAGTGATGCATCAACAAGATCACAACACTTTCACAAATGACACCAGTCCTCCAAAATCTACCGTTTGCAGTTTGTAGCTTTGCAGTGGCTAGTTGTGCTAGGCATTTTATTCTGTTAGGATATACCAGAAGTGGCCATCATAGGGCGCGTTCATGCTTGATTTTGAAGGTAGAATGAGCGATCTGAAACGCTCATCGTAAACGCTCATCGTGATCGCAGTGCCACGGTGTACTGTTCATGCTTACTTCTCTGGCTCATCCAGGCAATTCTCCTTGTGTGGCCTTGTGTGACCTTCACTGTGCATGCTACGTAGACCCACTAGAGGTCAGTGCGTTGACCCCATTTAAACGCGTTTACAAATACGATCGGCGTTCGTGACCGCCGTTTTTCGGTGATTCTACAAAAGTAAGCTAAGACGCAACCGTGTTTTAAACTAAACGCGTAACAGATGCCTGATTCTGGCCAGAAAAAGTGAAGCATGAACACGCCCATAGACAGATGGCCTCTGAGGCTCTCTACAGTAGGGATTAACCCAGTTCAGGACAATGTTCCCCTTGGTGGAATTCTGATGAATTTCTGAAGCTTATCATATCATTACCATTTTAAAATTAAATATAAACAATTTCTGTTAAATAAGTATAATAATCAGTATTAATAGCATGGGCAAGTTTGACACTTTTTTACTCGATTGTACATGATGTTTTAGTATGTTTTTTTGTTTGTTCTGTTCTTTTGTTCTTGTATGTGTGTGTTTTAGTGGTAGGATTTCATATAAGGAACCCCTCCTTACTGCCTATCCCAAATGCTCTCATAAATTGCCATTGTTATTTACTATCTTGTTTTTTATCATTCCATTCTGTATTTGTATGTTTTAAATGTTTTTATGAAGAGTGTTGAACAAACTTTGAATTGATTGAATTGAATTGAATCATCCAAACTTTCAAACACATATGTAAGGACCTTAAGTGATGTCTCCACAGAGAGGGGTAAAAAGATGTGCTATATTGTCTTGGATTGATTTTTGCTAAAGCCCTATCACAAAGACGTGATTCCACAACGGAAGACAAGGCATATCTCCATGTTCCTCATGATCAAATTAATCCTCTGAGCGCTTAACTAAGTGCCTTGAATGTGCTCTGATTTACTTAAACACGCTCGACATTCATTCATTGCCCCGGGATTGTCCAATGCTATCCTCTAGATAATCGGATTAATGTACACCGTTTCACAATTTCCATGGCGATAATTTCCTGCGACTTCTCTGATTCGTAAACTTGGCACGGAATCATCGGCGGTCCATTGTTGGGTTATTGACGGCGACCCAGATAGTTGCTTACAGAAATTAGGTCAAAACGTCGATGAGCAGCTATTACTTGATGCTTCATTCCAGATGTCTCTTGTAATCTGTTCACATAAGGTTGTTACAGTCACAGAAGGACACCCAGTCAGTCACTGCAACTTTCGTCTTCAACACAGTAATTCTATATAGAGTACAGTTTCATGATGCAGATCAGGGTTGAGCGAAGGCACACTTGCTGAGAACAGACCCATCGTAAGAGGAAAAGAGGAAGGTATACTTTCCATAAAATAAAAAACTCTTCAGTCATAAGTCTAACCACCTGTAAAATGAAAATTAATTTCGGTTCCCAAGAGCAAATATATGTATACACTAATTCAGACGCACAGGCGTCAGAGTTCGTAAAATAAACAAAGGGTAATGAATAAAAGTAATTGGAATCTGCATGAATCCCTAGATTGCTCTAGTTCAAGTATGCATCAAGGTATTACCACGAAACTCTCCTTCTAGGTGAACGTATCGTAAAACTTCAACAAGCTTTTAATTTGTTTCAGGTCAATGAAATAGAAAATTTGCCAGTCATCCACTTTCTTCCATCAATTTAAGTAGCTGGCTGCTAAGAACACTTGGTTACGAAAGAGGGAGTACAAATTTGACTGGTTCCGAAACTGTTCCCGCAGTCGGGTAGTCTACGGGTAGGCGGATCACGACTAAAAGACAAGGACTGGATTACAGGCTCAGCGGTGTACTTTCACACCATGCCCTACTTGCCTAATGACCAATTTCTCTCTCATTACAACCACGCCGTGCTGCATCGCCAACTTATATCTCAGGACTTCATTCACACGTGATAAAAATCGGTGCTCTCACCCAGCCATTGCCCTGAAAAGCACTCAAGTAAAATGCTTTTGTATTTTCACTTTCCACATGTTGCGTTTGTTTCCGTCTTAATGAGAAAAATTAAAAACCTTATGTCAGACTTATTTGCTCAATGACTAGAGAGTTACTAGCTATTTTTGAGCTGTGTAGGTTTTCAAGTCTCTACAATTTGTTTTGAACTCCTGGAAAAATCAAGGTACTGCTCTACCACATATGCTCTGGAACAAATGCTACATGGTCAATATCTTCCATTAACTAGCTTCTTCACTTCAACCAGGGCCAAACACTATACCTAACCCTAAACCTAACCTAAAACCCAACTGCAACCCTAACCCTACACCTGTGTCTTCGAGAAAGTAAAGACCAAGGCAAGTGTTTATCACTGGAGCATATCAGAGCACCCACATTTTGGCAGAGTATTGTGTCTCCACACTCACTAAGAAGCACTCTTACTTGTTCACTTATGGGCAATCCCACTAAAACGCTCTTATTTTTCAAGTGTGAATTGGGTCCATATCTCACAGTATATGCCAATCAGTGAAGGATAGGTGCGCTTTCTTTAAGCCTGTGCAAACATTATTTTTGTTAGTGTTCTTCATGTACTTTAATTGCCATGCGCTTGAACTTGAGTATCTGAGGGCTTAGTCATAAATGGACCAACATATTTTAGGGTAGCTAGTTTATTCCGTCTGACCCAGTTATAGGATTTAGAAAAGTTTGTGGAGGGTGATTAAAAAGTGAGGAGAATTATCTGATCTGGGCCACAGATCCACACAAATAGCGGTTGCATTATAATTAATCAAAGACGCCGTTCTGCGTAGGAAGAAGTCCAGGAATAATGCAGTTTTCATCTCCATCTTGCAAAGGTCTTATTTACAGCTTCATCAAAATAAGAAAAGATAAATAATTGCTTCTACTGTCTTTGCAACAGAGTTTGTAAGAAACTGTGACTGGCTTTTCAAATTTGCATTTTAAGCTTGCTGGGTAAAACAACTAAAAAAAGAGATTTAGAATCAGATATGAAGAAGTCTAGAAATAATGCAGTTTTCATCTCCATCAGCTTCAACAAAATAAGAAAAGATAAAATATCGCTTCTGCTGTCTTTGCAAGAGAGTTTGAAAGAAACTGTGACTGGCTTCTCAAATTTGCCTTTTAAGTTTGCTGGGTAAAACAACTAGAAAAAGAGATTTAGAATCAGATATGAAGAAGTCTAGAAATAATGCAGTTTTCATCTCCATCAGCTTCAAAAAATAAGAAAAGATAAATAATTGCGACTGGCTTTACAAATTTGCCTTTGAAGCTTGCTGGGTAAAACAACTAGAAACAGAGATTTAGAATCAGATATGACTCTTACAAACAAGTCATCTTTAATATCGAAAGCAAATGCAAATGGCACCTAATTTTTCCATTTTTATTTTGGACATTCTGACTTGAAGAAAAAAAAAAAAGTGAACATAGTCAAATCATATATTCTATTGGACCATGCATCATATAAATAAGACTACGGAGAAATGCATGGATTTGTCTGCCCCATCCATCATTAACGGCTATACTTGTCAGATCAGGGCTTCTAAAAAACCCAATTACTAAATAAATGGAGCAATGATAATTGAACAAGCATTCCCAAGAGTGATCTATTTCATTTAAAAAGTTGAAAAAACTGTGAAGATATGAGACAAGAATTTCATCTGGAATACCAATTAAACTCTCATAAAATTGTAGGTTTGGAAGTTGAGGCTAACAGCTTGCATCCGCAATCTGGTCACGATTTAAATAAGGATGAATTTCAGCCTTCACAAACCGAACAAAAAGTGGCTTTTCATTATCTGATTTGGATATCCGGATCATTGTTCATGAGTTTTGCTAATAATGCAGAAGATGATTTCTTACAAATTTGGAATTACTCCAACTTACCCAACTAATTCTTACTATTGGTATTAACATACCGGAGATGATTCTCGACCGGCTTATACTTTGGAAATTTCAATCAATTCATTTTGATAGAATGGTTGGCCTAACTTTGAACTGTAAATCAGCATGAATTATCAGTTAAAGTTATAGTTTGTATCATGAAACAGATATTACGGCACTATGTGTAATCAGCCCATTAAAAGGCCCTCTAAACCTCTTAATTGCACATTTGTCTGCACGCTTTAAAAAAAGTCTAGCGTCCGCACTTAACATTCAGATAACATGAAAAGATCGTGTTGCCAATAAAATGAAAACATGTGCATACCGGTAGTAGCCTTTTATGACATTTCCCTAGACTTTGCTAGCTTATAATCTTATCGTCCTCATCCTAAACTTCTTACCAATTTGACATGTACAGAAGCTTCTTGCATTTAATTGTATGGCTTTTCATCTCATCTGTTTCCATCTTGCTTTCTCTCTCTCACACAAACGCAAACACACACACACGCACACACACAAATACACTCAAACTCTCTTTCTCTTTTTCTTCTTCTCTTTCTCTATTTCTCTCTTTCATTCTCTTCCTCTTTCTCTCTTCTTTGCTCCTTCTCTATCTCTTTTTTAAATTTCTCTCTCTCTCTCTCTCTCAGTTTCATGTTCTTGCTCACCCCCTCTCTCTCTTCCAATCTCTCTATCTCTCTCTTATTACTGCTCACATTCCATTACTTTTTTCACTTTCTTCCTCTCTCTCCTTTCAAAACTTTTCTAATGATCCTGAAACTCTCGACAATTGCTTTCCGCTCGCTCGCATACAAGCTCAAGAAGTGCACTGCTATTTTGGCACCTGAGTGATAATAGGATCGTGTTTGTGTTAGATCCAAATCTCGCTGCCCGGCCATATCAGATTTCCGTGCAACGAATCACAAAGTCTTCGCAAAAGCATTACAGATCAAGAATATTCTTAAAAAATCGTTTTTCTAGGATATACATTCCCAAAAGAAATCCTGCAATATTCATACCTAGATTATCTCTAGTGCTATTGTAAACATTCAACAAACAATAGACAATGAAGACATACACATGTATGACACATGATCCATCAACAGTTGCTGTAAGGTCACAGTGAACTCCACTTAAATTCCAACTATTTGTATTACGTATCTACTTTATTTTACCTTCTTATTTTCAAGCTTAATCTTCGAGAAGACAGTTGTACAGCAAACACAACTACTTCTAGCACCCAAACTCTTCCTGGCAAAATAATAATTGTTTGTGCCTTAGAAGCTCAAGATAACGATCAAATACTTATGTTGAGGCACAGACGGTACCATAACAAACCCACTTTGAGTCAAAAGTAAACTTTGTTTCTGAAAACAAGCACAATGTCCTCATTCTTTTCAAATGTGCTATTACTTTCAGCATTGTATTGTACTGTCTCGTGGAGGTGTTGTGGTCCCTAGGCTATATAGCAAAAGGTACAGTACTGAAAAATGATGAAAGATTGTGATATTTGACTGGGCCGAGATATCAGTTTTGGGAGCCTCGGTGGGGAATACAAAAGCACAAAAGAATCTAATATCCTGAGTCAAACAATCTTCTTTGAAATTCCAATATCAGATTCATATCAGATTTTGAAAGAAATCATCTGAAGAAAATAGAAGCCATCTGACCAAAATCTTGTATTTTCTCCCCTTTTTTTCGCTTAAAAAAGAAATCTCAATCACTCAATTGCATGTCTTGAGGCAACAGACAATTTCACTTGTGTTAAGTCTTGTCCCATATATAGACAATGTGTGTTTTTTTCTTCAAAGCCCTGTAGGCAAGAACATGCTAGATTTTCAATTCTAAAATAAAACAATAAAAACAATGAAAAAATATTGAATCTTCTGAAGTTTTATATTTTGGGAATATCAAGGAATATCATGAAATAACAAGAAAATTGTTGTTGGAAACAGTATTTAATCTATTTCCCAGTTCCCGGTTCAATTAAATGTATGCAAGAAGATGAATTAAAATGTTTCTAGCATTAACCTCTAAAAATAATTAACCATTGTTATCGCATAAATATGATTTTGATTCAATTTAATTTGATTGATGGTGGTAATGATGGAAAGGGGACTGAATTAAGTGAGATAGAGACAAAGGAAAGCAGGAAACATTCCAGATCAGCATGAGATAGAGAAGTAGGGGTGATCAGAGGGAGAGAAATGAGGAATTGAAATTGACACAGGGAGTGGGAGAGACAGGTGAAAGAAATAGAGATGAAGAAAGAAAGAGAGGTAGAGAAAGAGAGAGATGAGCAAGGAGAAAGTCAGGAGGAAAGACACAGTGGCAAAGAAAAAGTGAAAGAGTTATAAAGATGAAAAGATATTCAGAGTCACGAAGCATTGGGATAGAGAAAAGGAATGAAAAGGAAAAGACAAATCCTTCTATACACACACACCACATACTGAGTCAAAAAGGATGGTGCGTGGACCAAACAAAACAAAATGGTTGAGGCTTTATCCAAGTAATGTATTGTCTGGATCTGAACATGTGTCAATAGAATGGCTGTCAGCTGATTAATGATGGACATCCTCTTCAATATCAGATCAACAAAACTCAGACATACTCAGACAATTCCACAATAGGAGGATAGTACCTCCAAAACATTCTGCAAATGACACCACAGCAAGCCTCTCCATGATTTCATTTCGAGTGCATCATTGAAAGACACCATAGAATGAGACGGTGATGGAAAAAAATACTAACATTTCTTATCCAAGGCAAAGCACTTTTTGACATCTGTTTGATTTATGGGGTATAGATGAAATGACGTGCTTACTTTCACTTTCAACTTTTCAAGATTACATGTCTTTATTTGTTGAATGCAGCGATTCTATGACACATCGTGATGCCATTGGCAGACCTGTACTTATCTAGTTCGCTGTCGTCCCGCTTGAGATTTCTTTTTGCGGCTGGAGCTTTTTTCACCTTGCTTTGACAAACAGTCGCCGATCCGATCAAAGGAAAGAGAACTAGTTTATTTATTCTTGCCGTCGCTGCTTCCTCAATAATGAGTTGTGATTTTCCAGAGAAGGCTTTGGAAAGATTGCAAAGCGTAACGCGATATGTGCATTCCACGTGGATCAATGACTATTGCACATTTGCCAGCGATTGACAGTAGCTCTTGATAAACCTCCAGCATCTTTCCAGAGGCAGGATGTGTTTTCTCCAGGGAGGGAGGGGCTGCAATCGTGCTCCAAGGCAGTACTAAGCTAAACAAATTCGGATTCACTTCAAAAGTACTTTTCAGAAAGGCATTGCTGATATTGAATACACTTTTTAAATGTCTCTGTATGAAAGTTGATATTCATGACAACTGGGACTAGCCTTGTATAACTTCCCCCTCCCCCTAGCTTAACAAACATTGATACCCCAGAGATATATAACAGGGGGTAATCGATTCGCTGATAGTCTTTCAGATGTGGGTAGGAGGAGAGGGGAGGGGGAATGGGGAGAAGGGGCAGAAGGGATGGAGAGGAAGGGGGAGAAGAGAAGGACTACTAATACTTTTTTCTTCTTCATCCTCCTCTCTCTTTCTCCCTCCCTTTGACCATATATTTCACTCTTACTTCTTCTGTTACTTTCTCTTGACTATTAACCACTCTGATCCCCCCCCTCCCCCTCCCCCCTCCCCTCTCTCTCTCTCTCTCTCTCTCTCTCTTTCTCTCTTCAATTTTTCACATTAAAAAAATACTATATTAAACAAAAACACACAAAAATAAGGGGAAAGGTCTAATTCTGGGAGGATAACAACTTCTCTACGTAGTGCCTTTAATGAGAAGCTGGAAATGCAATTTTGTCCAGCCAAGGTATTGCGCATAATTGAATCTGTCCGAGTATCCTGTCTTTTGATGAGTATCTAAGGTGCTTTGTTGGATAAGCAGGTGAAATACTGGCCTCAAACTGACCTCGTGTCAATAGATGATTTGCATTAATGGCTAGTCAATTTCAATTGGAAAAAATTGATCGTTAAAACATTTAAAGGGACTTGATTTTTACTGAAATTTGTGTGCAGTGCAATGGGCAATTCCATTTTGTTTCATCCCATACGTTACCAATCACATGTAAGACCTGATGACTGTATCAACCTGATAGACCTACTAGAGATTGAATCAGACAAGACATCAATTCAAATTATATTCTTATGTCAGTTTACGTTCCCAATTCCATAATACAATTCAATATTACTTGGTTACTTGTACCTGCAGGACTTGCCCTAATATTTAAAATTGCTTGAATAAGACAGTTTTAGTGGTTAAATATACAAGTATTATTGATTAATTAATTCATTTTAAATATCTATTCATGGTTATAAACCATTAAGAACAATTTGCAGCACTTTTTATCTAAATGAAGTAGAAAAACCTAAGCATACAAGTACACATGGAAATAATTCTTCTGCATTTGGCAAGGAGAATATGATACCACAGAAATGTTGGATAATAGTAGCACTTATAGGTAAATTATAGGTACATTATAGGCCCGTTACTCAACAAATTGAATTGTAAGAAAATAAGAATGGAATTAAAACCTCACAGAATGAGAGAGATACGGAGAAAGGTTAGGGTGAAAGTTAGAGGGAGAATGAAATGAGGACACAACATAAAGAAAAGAATCAATGATGACATAGGAGAAGGGAACTGATATGCGGAGGGAAAGAAAGGGAAAGAAAGGGAAGAACAAGAAGGATATAAACACAAAAACAACAACAAGAAGGAGAGGACGTGAAAGAGGAAGAAAGGAAAGAGAAACCAATGGTGATGATGATGATGGTGATGATGATGATGATGATGCTGCTGCTGATGATGATAATGATGATGGAGAAGAAGAAGACAAACGTCTACAAAAGATGACTAAGAAATATAAAGAAAAAAAACTTACATGAGAAGAAGAAGAAAATAGAAGACAGAAGAGAGCAAGTATGTTAAAGTTAATTAAAAGAACCAAAAGATACAGAAGTAGCAAAACGCAAGAAGAGGGAGATGACTGAGAAGAAGAAGAAGAAAAAGATATCTAAGTAGAAGAAGATAACTTAAAAGGAGAAGAAGAAAAAGAAGAAGAAATATAATATGAAGAAAAAGAAGAAGAAACAGAATATGAAGAGGAAGAAAAACAGATAAAGTTTTTAAAAGCTGTTCAGCAGATAAAGCACAAGAACATGCAACCAACAAGTATAAATCAAATAAAGAGACAAGACACTTTTTTTTAAGTTTGCAGTGGAGCTTGAGGAAAGTACTTTGAACCTCGGAGATGTGAGTTTTATCACATCTTCGTGCTTGAACTTTGCAAATACTTGATAGAACATGGGAGGTAGACCTTGACTTTCAGAGTGAACATGAGTGCTAGTACTTGAATGAGATCATGTGAGTGAGTACATTGCAGTGGATACATGATCAAAGAAGATGTGATGCACTCTTAAAGGTAAAATACTACAAAATCTAGAATTTTTCACATCTATGAAATTAAGGCAAACTTACTAAAAAAAGCTTTCGATACCAGAAAGTTTCGTGCCACAAATTCGCAATCAACATTCATTCATGGCAGTTATTACACAAATTCCTCACAAATATTCTCAGAAGATAATACAGTGTTTCAGGGTAGCTTTCTTGACCTTCATAGGTTTAAGTTAGATTGAAATATTTTGACAATATGACGTCAAGTCCAAACATGTAAGACATAGATTGTTTGAAAATCTATCCATTTATAAGTAATTACTTTTTCTATTTGCAATTCCCAATGTTTTATTAAACAGCTCTAGTCAGAAGAATAGCCTTTCAGATTCAAGGCTCTTACCTTTAAATGCGCAATGATTGCTTTATAGAACTCATTCTAATCACGCTATTCATTCAAATACATTTGATTGACCATGACATTTGGGACTAGTTATTTCCGCTCTTTTGGCAAATCATGAAACAGTTACGGCACTATGTATAATCAGCCCTCTAAAAAAGCCCTCTAAATCTCTTAATTGCACTTTTGTCAGCACGCTTGTTAAAAAAAGTCACGCGTCCGCACTTAACATTGAAACAACATGAAGAGATCGTGTTGCCAATAAAATGAAAGCGTTAATTGCCTTTGTCCTAGTTTCATAAGGACTGATACTATTAGTGCCATTCAAATCATTCTATTTCTTTCTTGCATCGTCCTCTTTAGTTTCTTTCCTCTCAAAGCTCGTCGACTCTGAAGAAATTTGACATCTATTTCACTCAAATAGTGATATTAATTGCTTTTGTCCAAGATTGCTTTTTGTCTAACAAAGGACTGATGCTAATAATGCTATTCATATTGTTCTTTTCTTTTTAGATTATCAAATTGGTGTCTATTCTCCACAAGCTAGTTGGAAATAATTTGGCTTCTGTTTCACTCCCAAATGTGACCATTCAATGATTCGTTTTGAAGGAGAGAACAAAACTGAATAATCAGGCTAAATATTTCATGAACTAGTTCCACTGCCAATTTAGTGATCTCATTAGAAGATTAGAGTTTATGCATAGGAGATAAAATAAAGAAGCGTGAATAAAATTCGACAAGGCACCACAAAACCACCCCAAAATTGCATATTGTGGTTTTTGGTTAGAGCTCAAAAAAGAATATTTGGTCAGGGTGGTCAAATTTTAATTCTAAGCTTATGAATCAAATCATGAAGTGAAATCATTTTCATATTCGCCTTTTATTTATTTCTCCGCAACCAGCAATCTCTCAATACCTTCAAAAATATCTCAAAACTCACTTTTACTGCTTACTACATAACTGTAAAGAGCATTTGAACATGTATATGGAAAATGCAATATATATAAATACATTGTTTTTGTTGTTTTTGTGTAGTTGTTATTATTATTATTATTATTTCTACAATCTGTTTGGAACCATAAGGGTGTGCTCATATATATATACTCTAACACAAAGTATATCACCAACAGGTGATTTTTAATTCTGCTTTCCCTTTTCATTTTCAAAGTTCACATTTGAGGGCTTCTCTCAATAAAATGGAAAGTGAAAACAAGAGATTATATTGACAGAGAAATAGTTATCATTCCATGCTTCCCAAATGGTGGGGTTTTTCATCTTAATTCAGCATTTGAAACTCCCAGAACATTATTTAAAACATCTGACATTTTCCACTTAAAGGGAACTAAGTCTGAAACATATGTATAATTTCCAAAAGCTCTCCCCCCCCCCTAAATCCTCAAAAATTATTATTATTAATTCATAATTGACATTATCCTTGATTTATAATTTGCCTCCCCAAATTAATTCAAGATATAAAACAGTTTTGTTTCGTCCTACATTATCTGTCTGTGTAAAAGAATGAGTATATCACCCATCTGGCTCTCAACAGGCAATATATTCATAGATACATCATCTGCACTTAACACATTAAAAGTGACCCAATTAATTGCTACTTTCATCTTCACCGTAAAAGAGTATAACGTAGTTAGAAACAACGACTCCAAGCTTTGTTTAAACAGAGGAGAGAAGCACCTCGTTTCAAACCCATTAAAGCCTGGTTCCCATATGACCCATTAAATTTTCTTTAAGGGCCACTCTAACCCAACTAACATAGCCTTTCAAAACATGAATACACCTCTACTTATTAATATTTCAGCCTCTGATTTTTCAGAAAATCTCTAAATTGACCCAAAAATGATAATAACCATCCATTTTTCATTTCCATTTCGAAAAAAAGGTAATACGGTCATGTGGCTTGATGACGCATTTGACGTCATTGCGAGCATGTCCGATTTGTCCTTCAACTAAGGATCTTAAAATCTCATTGTAATTCATAAATGAAACGTACTGGGATTATCAAGTGCATATTATTTTTTGGAGAAATGTCTTTTTTCCCAATTAATATCATAGTTTGCCCTTTTAAAGACATTTTAATGCCTAAATCACCCTCCGCAATACAGCTCCGAAACTGGGCTTTTTTCTGCATGTTCTGAGTCTTTACTTTTAAATTTAGATTCCAGAATTATTGATGATTTCTAAGAAAAATCATTGTCATGTTCAGAATATCTGTCAACAATTATTCTACTTGTCTTTTTTTGGTTAGAGTGGCCCTTTAAGAAATAAAATGTCATGAGCACAATGCACTTCACTTTCCTGTAAATCGACCTACCTGTAATACTAATAGGGCTACTGTTACGCAGAGATAGTTTTTCTCTTACCCCAATTACCAAAATCGTTATTATTATGTCACATCGTTTTATCGTGCCATGTGTGAACGTCCCATAATACATCAACCTTGTTGAATACATGAATACATTAAAAATGACCCAGTCCCACTTTTCATCCTCATGACCTAAACTATCTGCGACATCGTATGAAACAACGCTTTTTAGCCTTGTGTCAACAGAAGAGCGCACTTGCCTCTCTTAGTGCCTAATACATCAGAACGCTTTTAACCAAACAACTCTCGAAAAAGTTCAATTTCTTATTTGATCATCCTTATTTCACCTTGCCTAATGCACCTGTATGCCCTAGTTTTTGTTATGTATCTAGGTAAACACACCGAGAGGCAAGAATAGGGAGATGGGCAGAGGGAGGGAGGGGAAAATGGCGGAAGAAAGATATTTGGGCATTATGATGACGTTGATGATATGGAAATGAGCGCATCCCATGGATCTTATGGTGATCTGATGACCCCCCTAAGGGTCACGAGTACACCCCTCCGAAGAAAAGTAAGGTCTTCAATTTTCAAAGAATTCAAGAGAGGAAATAGGAAGGGAACTGTCAAGCCGTACAAGACTTTATCAATCAACATGCAAAATAGATAGAGGGAAACGAGGATTCATACATACCATTTACATTTCAAATGGAAATAAAACTTAGTAAGTCAAATTTAATGACAATTGGATACCCAACAAAACAACCAGGATGGAATATCTCTCTTGGAAATTTAATGGATAGCTACACAGGTAAGATTCAAGACCATCTTCAACTTCTCTTAACCAAACTCATGTGGTCTTGATATACAGGTTACCCCTTGCCTACTGGAGCAGCGGGGTTTCTGTATTCAACCTATGGGGAATATGAACTTTCTGAAGTCTATGGGTTAACAAAAAAAGTAAGAAAATTTCCCAAATAAGCTTGTAAACTTTTACATGGCAAACAAACCATTAAATTCAATTGCAGGAGAAACTTTGAAAAAAGAAACCACACTGAAATGCAATTATGTACCATAACAAAAGTTTACTTTTTCATGATTTTGTTTACTCATGAACAGCCAAAAGTTATAAAAGAGTCCTTCGCAAAATCATTATAGAACAAGTTTCCTGTCCTGAAATTATCTGCTTATCCACGATGAAAACTGCAGTACCGGTAAACATTTTATAATATCATGCTGAAAGCATTATGTCCAACTCATTAGAAAGATTACGATTTCTAATAAAAAATGTGCATGGATGTATTGCAACCTTGAGTAACCTTTCCAGCGAAGTAAATCTGAACCCTTCTGAATTGCTATATAAAGTTCTCATCAAATAGGTGTTCCCTTAACCTATCTGACGCCCTTTGGATAAGAAGCCGACCACCTTGAAATGATTAGCATATTCATGTGGCTGCAAATGAGTTAAAAATGCAATATTGCATCGCCAAATTGGTAATTGCTGAGGTGGTTGGGGAAAAGGTGAACCTCTCAGTAGAAAATGTGTCCGGGGTGAGGGGAATCTGGGGGACGAGACATTTAAGAAAATGGTTACGAGCAAGCTGGAGTACATCAATATGAGGTCAACCGGTGTGTTGGCTCAGTCAGTAGAGCGTCCGCCTCACAACCGGGAGGTCATGGTTTCGAACCGCGGCCGCGTCATACCAAAAGACGTTAAAGTGATCCGGTAACTTTGTCTCAGATTCTGAAACAAAATTCTGGATTTAGCTCATGCTGCAATGATAATTATAAACCTTTAGGTCAGTCAGGAACCCCATGACTTCTACAAGCTGATCGCCTGTCTGATTATCTAGATATTTATGATTAGAATTACAAATTTTGAAAACCGTTTTACAAACGGTTTCTATAACACTACAGTCTATTGGGGAAAACGAGTATGGTAAAACCGGTCACTCAAAGATTTTTACTTTTTTGAGGCACTTCTTGATCAATTTGAAGCACAATTTTTTAGGGCTTCAATATTCCACCATATGACAGAGACTGATAGCACGTAGGGCCGTGTAACTCAGATTTAATATTGTTAAACGATCCCTTTAAAAAGACACAAGTTGCTGCTACCTTGTTTGGCGTTCATCAATAAGGGATAGAGCAACGTCGATCTGGCGCTGCTCAGTGGCTGCCGGGCTCACGATCAATTGGGCAAAAAGAATTTCCATTTTCGGTTTAACTTAATAAAATTTGGAGTGGACTTTAAAGATTATTATTATTATTATTAATATTGCAGTGAATTTATCACCAAATTGGTTATTTTCATTGTTAATAACAAATATCGCTTGTTTAATTCTTGGTCTTACACACTCACAATCCACATTTTCCCACATATTTTTATCTGGATAGTATGAAGTCAACAATTTACAGATAAAGAGAGGGGATAGAGTGAAAAATTAAATGAATAGTTTTTTCACTACTCTAGGAATTATAATGGTATTCAAAAGAAGAGAAGAGAAAAGGGTGAACAATTAAAGAGGCCAAATGAGTACCTCAAAATCAACCAACCTAAAGTGCATTTTTATAAAAAATTATATTATCCACCATTTATTAAACATATCTAAATGGCTTTAAACTTTGAAAAGCAGTCATCTCTTATACAAAAACAACAGACTATAAAAAAATAATGAATTACAATTCAAATATACTACACTATTCAATTTATCACTGACCTGTGGAGGCTAACTTCTTAATGTACATTTGGGGAATTTGAGAGCAAAACGGTTGATGGCCCCCACATCCTCAACCCTAAAACCAAACCTGAACCCAACACATTTCCTTCATGCACGGGACTATGACCCAAGACAAGGTCAAGGGATAACCACTCTGAATCCCCTACCACAGGTACCAGCCAAGCGAGGGGGTAGGACGCATATCACGACAACGTAGGAACCTCAGTACGAGTGACTGTTAATGGATTGCTACATAGGAAGCCTGGTAAATATTGATTCTCCACCAGCAGAATGCGTGCTATGTACACATGCCTTCATGGGTACAAATGTCACAGGTTCCTCTAATCGTGCCCCGGGTTTAGGGCTATATTACCACCATCAGAATCATTTTTATTTTCTAAGAATCGCAGTTTCATCATCGTTTCAATTTTATTGTTATTTAAACGTTGATGATAAAGATATGTTACAGTAACTTCAATTTGAGTCTCGGTTTAGAGCTATATTACCACCATCGGAATGTTTTTTTTCTAAGAATCACAGTTTTATCATCAATTCAATTTATTGTAATTTTAATGTTGATTTATTGGTTTCTGCATCTTTTTTCTTTTTTTCATCATACATTTTCATGAACATAATATGGTTTGATACAATATTTTAAGTGTATATAATTTTATACAGATAATAAAGTAATTTAATGTGTCACATTAACTTCTATTTGTGTCCTGTGTTAAGGCTATTTTCATCATTGTTAGAAAAAAAATTCAACAAATTACTGCTTCATCATCATGTAAGTTATGTAATTTTAATTTTGATGATAAAGATAAATTTTACTTTTTTTTTCTTCCATTTTTGACGAAGCACTGCTTCATCATCATTTTGATTTATTATACCTTTTCTCATACAGCAGGTTAACATGTCATATCATAAAAGTTGAGTTTGTCGAAAGAAAAATTCATGTGCTTGAGTGAAAGACATTGAAATCTTTTATGCCTCTATATGAATTGTTCATTTCCCAATGCTCTTATTATCGGGGTCATAAACATCACTCAAACTCTCATATAATCTGGAATTTATACACTTTGAAAGGGCATATGTCTTTATACCTCTCTAAAACCCTCAACATCAGCAATATAAACTTTCAAACGTGAATACCATCTACATTTACAAATCCATGAAGTAACAAAGATTTGCATGTTTCTTGTAAACACAAGAGAGAATCAGAGCTCATAATCGATATGTCCCGACATTTCTGTGAAACTTTCATTCTAAATAGCATCGGCTATCCATCAACAAGCATGAATCTTTTGACACCCTACCTCACACCACTTTCCATATTTTGGTGCCCCCGGGGGGCCCTGCTTTTTAAAATATTCCTGCCAATAATACCTGGCCGGTAGGAGTTCGCAGTGCACAATCCTTCGTTGGACGGAGAGCCGTCTCGAGTTGCCAATTTGCCCTGGGATAGGCCCATCGGCCGAGATCCTCGACGGCACTCGGAGGAGGACGCAAGGGTAACATCAACCGGGCTACTCGTCATGACAGTGTCTTGAATTTCCTAGCTGGTTTTCTTGGTTGGAGTCATCCCATACACCTGACGAGTCCCATACATGCCCTAAATAACAGCGCGCCAAGCAATTAAGGCTTCTTTTTAGGGACATTCCAAGAATTTCTAAACACGTAGTCATAGCATTACATATACTTCCCATTCAATGCAATTCCCCAAAATAGAAATTACACACACTTGTTGAACAGCATAGCTTCTTTTTGCCTTAGCTGATTTTCTTTTTAGATATAAATTTATAGTTGTATACAGAAAATTAAGATGTCACCATTAACCTATAACCTACTGGAAGCACGTGGTCCCTGCATTAAGCATATGGGTATTAGAGAATTCAGTAGTCATCAGGTTTATAAACACTCATACTGTCAGTTGAGAGCCAGAGCAGTGGTCAATAATATACCTATAATAAAAATATTCACAAGAGCTAATATCCTTTATTGCCCTTCGCATAAGATATGATATGAGTATATTTGATTTCTACTGCTTAACATAGAATATAGCTCAATTATTTCAGATTATTGAGCAAATAAAGATATTCTCAATTGTCTGAACTCCACTCTATGGAAAGCAATGCACTGATTATCTTTCAATAAATGAAAATAGATAAGTGCTGTTCACACATTGACATATTATACGACAGATTAACTCTTACTCTAAGTATGCCAAAACTTGGTAATTTACAAGTGTAAACACGTACTCCTATTATGGAAATGAGCCATTGCTGTTCACAAATGGAAGTCATTTACACCTGATTACTTTCTGCTCTGATCCTCCAATTATGCAAAAGTGCTATAGATATATTCTCTGATGTAAATGATACTGGAGGGAGTATATTAGCCGACTGTCTGTCACAGACCCCAGAATTTGACGGACGCAGATAAGAAGATTCTTCACAGCAGGATTACATCTAAACCCACTACCCATCCATACATATATATGGAATATGAATTCATATGCTGAATGAGGAGGAGGAGGAGGAGGAGGAGGAGGAGGATGGTGATAAGGAGGAGAAGGAGAAGGAGGAGAAGGAGAAGAAGGAGAAGAAGGAGAAGAAAAGAGAAGAAGAAGAAAAGAGAAGAAAAGAAGAGAAAAGAAAAAGAATGTAAGAGAATAACTTGAAAAAGTAAAGAGGAAGGATAGATGAAGAAGAGGACAATTAATGATAGTGCTAACAATACATAATTCACTAATATCATCATTTCTGTTCTTTTTCTATTCTCTATTATTATCATCATTGTCATCATTACTATCATTATTACAAAACCATTTTCCCTGAGAAAACAATGCACTGTGCATCATAATAACCCCACCTTTTAGCCAAGTTTGTAATACAGGGCACTCAAGTATCTAAGGAATTCGTCCCTATCCACTCACTAGACCTGGGTTGAGAGAGACAAATGTGGATTAATGCCCCTGGAATGACACCTGTGTCTAAACCTGATACAAGTCTATTGGATTAACACTGCAATTTATGTTAACTAATCTTGTAACCCCCCCCCCCCCCCCCTTCAACACCACCACCACCACCTTGTCATTTGTATTGATTGGGTGGGAGGGGCGCTCTTATTACCCCTAGGTGATGTTGATAGGTACGGGTTCAACAGGCCAGTGGCTTTTAACACGTCACCTTTAATAATCCACAAAGACTATCTCATCTTCAACGCTAAAGAGATATCACACAAACAGATACAGTGCATGCTACAGAGTGACGAATAACACAATTTTAAACACTGTACAATCGCGAAAATAAACATGATCATGGGAAAATAAAATATAATTTATGAGGCAATTTGTACAGGCTTGTGCATTACCTATTGAAATATGCGAACATGACAATAAAAGATGTAATTCCAACATAATTTGAATAGGCAATACAAATGGTACTGAAGAATGGTACTGAATGTGAAAAAAATTAAAAATGTGGTTGAAAATTATGTTTTAGTCTCTCAACACTGAATGATTGTTAGCAGTTGCACTAAAAGATAAATCCCTAAAAAAAAATACCAGAATACTTATTATGTGACATGAATTCAGGCACAAATCACTTTTCTATAAAGCAGAAAGAAGAAAAAAGTTGTATAAATATATTGAGCTTTATGAAGAGCAGCCTCAAGTTTTAGATTAACTTTGTATAACAGGTGACAGATCCTGAATTTGCTTCGCTGCCATGTGAAAGAAATACATGTACATTCAAAATCAGTCATGTGCATAGTTAAAGGCAACTACGTATACACCATCTATCATCGTCATCTTTTCAACGACAACTAATCATCTGATGCTACAGGGAGACATAGTACCCACATACTTCCTAGTTCAGTCTGGTTTCCTGGTCCCTCGATCTAATACTGCTGATTTTGCAAATATCTCGAAAAGACGAACGAAGGGCAAAGGGCACCTTTCCCTCAATCCATTATTCTAGCTTGGTGTTAATATCCCCTTGTGTTCATGGGTTTATTCTGTCTTGTTTTATTGGTGTCAAATCATTTCTTCCTAATTTCATGACATGAAAAGACCTGAGGTGTTTTCAAAATATAAGTTTTCACCGCTGCATTCTTATACCATTCATGTAATGTTAACCAACCCAATTTGATGAAGATTACAAGCATTATATTAAAATGACCCCCTCCCCCCCCCAAAAAAAAAAAAAAATAAATAAATAAATAAATAAAATAATAATAATAATAATAATGATAATAATAATAATAATAATAATAATAACAATAAGTAAATAATATATAAATAAATAAATAAATAAATAAATAAATAGATCAATAAATATATTTTAAAAATGCACAAATCTTAGAAATGTGCAATTGTCCATGTAATATCCTAATCCCATTTTTTATAGGAATTAAAAAACTCTTAATCATGATGATCAAAACGCAATTCTAATTTGTTTGTATACACCTCAATTTTAATACCTGTAGCACCCCATCTTCCATGAGCTCACTTTCCAGAGCTTTGATCAGGAAACTGAAGTAATTGCACCCATTTAACCTGAATCCCACCAGCAATTCAGGGGGTTAATTGGACATTAAAAAGCATTATGCCTACCAGCAGATACACAAATATGAAGAGGTTTATACCCCCCCCCCCCCTGTCCATTTACCCTCCACTCATCTCAGCAGCAAGTATTAAGTCTTGCACCTGTTTGACCTAAAATCAATCAGCAAATGCATATGGTTTGATGGTTTTGTTTTTACCTGACTGCTAATAAAGCATGTGTTTGATTGTTGGTAGGCAACCACGGAACCAATGGCTTTAAATCCTCTCCTAGGGACTTGGTAATGAGGATTAATGCCTTACCAAAGAGCACTAGCGCATCGACTTGGTTCTGAACCTGGGAGTTCCTGCTTACAAGATCCCTGCTCTACCACTGATCCACTGCACCTCCTCAAATCAGGAAATTATCACCAATCAAGATGATTCACGACAACACCTACCAAAGCAAACAAAAGTATAATAATCCCTCCACTTCACCCTTCAGCCGATTTTCATGAAACTAGATCAGCCTAAAGAAATAATAAGAACACCAGTTTAACCTCGATACAACCATCATACAATGGACATAAACAGCACCCCCCCCCCCCCTCCCAAGGAAGGAGAGAAAAAAAAATACCATCCACTCTATAATAATACTTTAAGAAAAGAAATGGTAGTTGACCAAACTACTACAATACTCCTCCTTGCCGAGTAAGTTCACATCAAAGTTAGATGATTTGCCCATAAAACAGTATTAGTGAAAGACATGAATCCTATTTCATTTTCTTTCTTTACTTTTCCTTATTGGAGGGTGGGGGTAAAAAAACAAATACAATTACGTTAAACTTTAAAAGACTAGAGACATCTAACATCCTAAAATCTATTTTAAAAAATATTTTAAAGGGGGGGGGGGTTTGTAATAAAAAAGGGCTTACAGTATCAATTGACACATAGTTAATGCGTTATAAATCCATTGAGGTGACTTCCCCTACCACACCCCCCCCCCCCCTCCCCCAATTCTCATGAAGGTGCAAAGTGATTTTGTATTGGCCCCTCTCTTCTCTCCACTCAATTTTGCTCTTCCCCATCCCCCTCATTTTGATTCCTTCATTGCCACCAGGAGCAAATGTCAATAATTGCACCTGTTTCACCTAAATACTACCAGCGGATATGGGGTATTAGAGTGGCACAGTTCTTGGCAGCTCATGACCACACCATACACTAGACTAGGTATGGGGATGAAGGGCTAGCCCACGATAGATTACTAAGGCCAGGTCCACCTGGCTTGGACTATAAAATAATTGGGTCATGATGTGGGTCATTTACGTATTATATGGTCTACTTTTCCCCTTTCTTCACCTTGTTTCTCATTGAATGCCATATCTTTTTTATCTTTTTTTTATCTGCGTAATCATTTCATTGAAATGTCATAGTTTTATAATGTTTGTTATTGCCCATTGACTTTTTTTTTACACTTTGTTTTAATTGATGTTGGAATTTGGAAATAAATGATTGAATTGATTTGAACTGAATCAGTGTAAAGCATTATTGTCAAAAGATGTTCCTCAAAAGTCAATTGATTAATGAAGACTCTCATTCTGCTATGCTTAAAAGATAAGAGCTTCAATTCATCACTGGTCATGCAATCACATTGTTATCTGGAAAATGCCTGGAAGCTATTAGAAAAGGTTAGATATGTGGTACATAAGGATTGATGCATAAATACTTTTAAAACAGTTTTAGAATGATCAAAATTAAAAGAGCTTGTCTCAATTTGGGTGATAATCTCATACAATGCACATATAAATGGGTATATTGGACTACACACACAGGAGGCATGTAATTTTGGTCCAAACTTTTAAAGATTTTCTTGTCATGTTTTTAATATGAGGGCATATGGAGAACACTTATTTTCAGGGGATATTTCTACCAAGATATCCTCCCAAACTAACAACAACAACAACAAAAATCTCACAAACTATTTTTTTAAATATTTCTCACCAAAACTTGGCTTCCTCTTTAAGACAAGAGCCCCATTTATCTAGAGCAATGGCCTATACATGAAACGAGATCAGACTGCTAACTAGTCCATTGTGTTCTACTTAAATCTGAGTTAAATGATCTAGATACAACATGGTTTGGAGAAATTGCCCAAAGATAATCATCAAAATGAGCAACACGTGCTCATCTTTCCAGGGCAACTGTATCCTGGATAATAGGAGCAATTTGCAAAATACTACCTCGATCATCCCAATTACGTTCACATAGTTATTTGAGCTAATATCCGAATACCCAGAAGGGTTCTTGTGGAATTGCTCCTCGTCACTGCAAGAGGTTGACACTAATTCCATCTTTTTGCAGCAATTTCCAATGTAATGGGCCTTCAATCGCAGTGAAATTGGTTAAAAGACATGTTTTCCTCATCCAGTAAGTTCATATCTGAGTTAGATGATCTTAAAATTGGTGAATCATTATTTTGATGATTTGCTCCTTGACCAGTAAGGAGAAAACAAACACTTCAGGGACTCGTTTTACAAAGCCTTTTTTCAATTACAAAAGACAAAACGCAGTGACAAATCTGCTTATAACCAATCAGAAGCAAGTATTTCAGTAGCTTATAACAAAAACTGTCATTTGTCACTAATGAAAAGTTTTGTAAAACTGGGCCATGTTCTTCCTCTTTCTCCTTATAAAAGGGGTATAACAAATGTACCAGGTTAGATTGTAAAATACTACATTATTCTCATTAAGTTCACATCTAAATTAGATCACTAAAGCACATTTGTATTCAATTTCTTTTAAATATCCCTGAACACTGTATGAGTATGACACAAAGTAAAAAATCTGGGGAAATTACTTAGTGTAGTAGGGTTTAAATTTCAAAATACTCAAAATTCCTCTCTTATTAGTTTTTGATCTTGGTTAGATTAGCTAAATATGGAAACATATACAAATCCAAATTTGAAATGTTGCCATTTTTACTTGCTGGTAATACAACTGTAATGAGCACCAACTGCAAATGCAAGTACAATTGAAATACGCTTGTAACACAAACATGTACTATGATTTCCTCCCACATTATATCCAAAAAAGGACGAATGATATAAGACCTAGTGCTTGTGTATCCTAAAAAATAACCCCAGAGTGTAAGTGGTACAACCTGTAAATTACCTCAACATTATTCTGAGCAGGTTTATCTTAAGTACTACTTCATGGTTTTCAAAGAGATATTCTGTGGTTTTAAAGATCAGCACTTGGCAAGATGACAGAGAGCATAATATCTTCTCTTTTCTAGGACAATCATTTAAAGTGGACTAAAGCGAAAGGAGCCATTATAATAATAATAATAATAATACTAATAATATTATGCTTATATAGCGTTTAATACAATGTCTCTAAGCGCTTTACAGATTACTATTACCCCCGTCATTGGATTCAGTGCTTGCCCGCACACACCAGATTTACTAAGCAAGTTCATATCTAAAAAGCATAATGAAGGAAATAATAGTGATATACTTTTTTTTTTTTAAGTTTAATTCTCACAAACTAATACAATATTGATAAAAAGATTGATTAATTTAGCAAGATGTGAGTTTTGCTGGTTCAAATTTTCACACAGAAACATAAAGGGTGCTTAAAATCTTTTACAAAACAATGGGAGACATAAATTTGAAGATTCTAAGCTAAATAATAATTGTGTTTACTGGTTAAATCATGAAAAAGGGTAATATGACCATGCTTAAGATTTGAAATCAAGCTACAAATGCTAAATTTATCAGAGGCTTTTACACAAACAATTATTGTGTGTGACTGTATTGTCTGTTTGGAGCCAGAAGGGGGTTAACTCTTTGCAAAAATACTCTGAGTTAATGCCCTTCTGGATCTAAGCAGAAGCCATCCGAATAAATCAAGAGACAGTGGTCCCTCCCACCTTCTTAACCATTCCTTTAAAAAAAACCTTAGGTACTCTATTATTTGCATCTTTGTGGCTTGGTAACGGGAAGCGAGATGGTACAACCACAAGAAATTAATTCTCAATGCGGTTGCATGTCGATCCACAGGCAAGTCTGCTGGCTTGAGATAAGAATAAAGAATTCCATGTTTGCATCGCCATCTTGCCTTGCATAAAGAGAAGATGAAGTTTTGGTAAAGTTGGAAGAATATATTGGGTGAGCGTTTCCATTTCATCTAACCCAACTGGAAGAATATTCCTGTATCTACTTTCAAAACACATTCCACATCCAACATCTACCTAATCTTTATCATAACCAATGGATATTTCTCAATTACCACATTCAATTAAGTTTATTTTGCATTATTTTTGCATTATAACAAAAAATTCCAAATCATAAATACAGAATACATAAGAAGCCAGGACCTCTAAGGAGCAACTTGTACTTATACATGAGGCCCCTGAGAACCCCTAACCTTGTTTCCTAAACTTTATCATAAGCTACGGCAGGACTTGATACCAACAAGCTTGTGACATATTGTCTGTTTATAGGCCCAAGGGCATAAATTTGTAATTTATACAGAGTTAACTGCCTCTGTAAAACTCGATTTTTAATAAAAGCCTTAACCAAGTGGTCGGTTTGAATTTTAGTACAATATGGGATGGAAAGATTAATGTATTGATATTCCACAGAGGGCAAGGTCATGGTAGACTCCAACAGACTTTAATGTCAATGAAATTCATCACAAGCACTTGACATTCTAACGCATATTTCCATTTCAATCAAACCATTGGAAACGATCCCCGGCATGATAGTTTGGAAGAGAGGTCTCTCTGCATCCCTTCCGGCTTGGGTTGTGTCTGGTGAGGTTTTTAGACGTGTAACAGGATTCTGAAGGACAGTGTGAAGGAGGTGATGGGATCCCTACTCTGCTCCAGGGCAATTAGTGCTTTTGGTGTAGCAATGCCCCTCATCATCCTTCTCCTCCTCCTCCTATAGGACTTGTTCAAACTTGCCCATTTCCAATGGCAGGAGGATACTCAACTTGAACAATCTGTGGGGTGTTTCACAAAGACTAAGATCGACTTTAAGTGAGACTTAACTATGGCAGGCCATTCATGTCACTGGTTGCTCTCACCATTGGTCTCTCAATTATGATCTTAAGATAATATTTTTTCCTTCAATAACGAACTATCAAAAGAGCTCAATTCTGTAGATGTGTGACCATGATTTGGACGTCCCTTGAGAGACCATTGCCAGTAAATGGTGAGAGAAAACAGTGGCATGAATTACTGCCTGCCAAAGTTAAGTCCAACTTAAAGTCAATCTTAGTCTTTGTGAAACACTCCTCAGCCTTCTTAGTATAAAAAAATCCCTATCATTTTCCTCTTTAGGCTTTGTTCAAACTTTACCTATGTGCAATGAGACAAGGAAACTCAGCCACCAGGGCTATTAGTACTCACGATGTCCCAATGCCCCTGTAATCTTCCTAATAAGGCCATTCTCAAACTTGTCCATTTGCGTTGAGAATCAGCTCTAGGGCAACGAGCATTCATGTCGTATCAATGCCAAATCATCATCCCTTTAGGCTTTCTCCAAACAACCAGCAATTAGTGCTCTTGTTGTAGCAATACCCCCCGCCCCGCCCCAATCATCTCCTGTCCTGGGTTTTGTTCCAAGCTTGTCCATTTGCAATGAAACAAAAACGCTACGCTGCTCATGTGCAATTAGCGCTCTAGGTGTAACATTGTCCCTGAGGTCTTCGTCTGAGTCAGAGCGCTTTGTTCAAACTTGTTTATTCGCAATGGACAACAAAAGAAGACCTCAGCACCTGGGTTTCAATGCCCCATCATCTTCCTCTTTAGGCTGTGTTCAAACTTGCCATTTCAAATGAAAAAAGAATTGAGGTTCCTGGAAAAAATGCTGCTCTTAGTGTCACAGTGTGTCATCCTTATTTGGCTTTTCCCAAAGTTTCCCATATGCACTAAGACATGACAGCTCAGCTCCATGACAATTATTGCTCCTTGTGTTGCAATTCCCCCATTATCACCTTTGAGGCTTTATCCAAACTTGCCCAATTGCAATTGAGGAGATGCGATGGCTCAGTGGTAGAGTAGTGGTCTTGTAACCGGGTTCGAAACCAAGGCGATGCGCTAGTGCCCTTTGGTAAGGCATTAATCCTCATTACCAAGTACCTCGGAGAGGACTTAAAGTCGTCAGTCCCCTGGCTGCTTACTTACAAGTATACAAATGCTTTTGTAGCATCAAAATAAATCATCAACCCAATTAGAATGAAAACAGAACTCCAGGACATAGGATCTTCCCTCTGCTCATGGGCAATTAGCGCTCTTGATGTCACATCGCTGTCCCAGTCATCCTCCTTTGGCTCTGTTCAAACTTCTGACATGACAAGATGAAGAAATGACTACAATTTTTGCTCTTTGGGGGACTTTTATGTCTGTTTGGTGAGAGGGGGATGTGAAACACTTCATGTTGAAAGTTTAGCATTGTCTGATAAGGTTGCGCCTACCTATCATTTCAATATCATAATTAATCAGTCTATCACTTAATCAATCAATCAATCAGTTTTTGTTTATTTCAGAAAAAATTATGTATTTGAAATGTTCCTGTTAAACTCCAAACATATTATCGAAAATGATATCGCTAGTGACATTCGTTTGTCTCGCAATGTATGGTCAACAAGGGATCTAAAAGATCACGACGTTTTGTGCGCCGCTGCAACACTTCGTCAGGTGATAACATATATTGTAAGTAACCAAATCTAAGCATTCTGTAATATATCTCTTCTAACTTTACTTCATTTGTTTCATGTATTACCCACATTGCAACTGAAAGCATTAAATGGTATCTTTAAGAAAAGCATGCACAAGCAATTGGAGAACGAACTGATTACATATTAACACCCACACAATGAAAATAGAGATAGTGTAACCAAAAGCGACATCATTGTATCATTACAATCCCTTGCATTGGATGCAAGAAGCTGCTCTCTAACAATGCAAGGAAAAGTTGATGTCAAACATATTACTTCCAACCTTGCCTCATATTGTTCGAAGAACGTGATGGGCAAATTATGTCAAAATAAAAGTCAAACATGTCGTCATTACGAGAAGGTAAATTAACGCATTGGCTGAGACATGCCCGAAGCGAAGGTCAGATGTAATACCACGCTTATTGAGGGGGCGGGGTAACAATGTGATAATGTGATCAGTCAACAAAATGTGCTCAGTCACCACAATTTACATGTATCCATTTCAGTATTATCGTCCCTATTTTCACGAAGTGACGGTAGTGAGGAAAATCGTAACGCAAAGTGAATGCAATTTTTTTTCACTACCGTCACTTCGTGAAAACAGCGACATTATGATTGTGCAATTAGTGAAATTGGTAGCTCTGTGTGATTCTCTACATTCTCACCTTGTGTTTAATTCTCCCTCATCCTCCTCTCTACCTCTGTGCATTTCTCTATATTTCTCTCATATCATGTCCAGTGAAAAAAATACACGGGGGCTCAGGGCGAATTTGCCCCCGAAATGCCCAAAAGAGCCCCCGAAAATTAGAAAAGAGCCCCCGTAAATTTGCATAGAGTTCAATGCAAAACAAATTTTAGAGTGTTATTTTTATCCACGCAAGCTTGAAAAGTAGCCCCCGAAAAATAAATATTAATTTTTTTCCCTGATCATGTCTAAAACTATTGTCCTCTTTCTCTGCCCTCCACTAACTCCTGAGCCATTTTGTACTTTATTTTTCATGTCTTCATCTGCAATTGCTATTCTTTCCTCCCCTCTTGTTTGCCCTCTTGCTATCTCTCTCACTCTTTCTTTCTCTCTCTCTCTCTCCCTCTCTATCTCTACCTCTCTCTCTCTTCCTCTTTCTCTCTCAATCGATGGATACTATATCTTATCTAAGCACTCTCCCTCTCTATTTCTCTCTGTATTTCGTTTTTCCATCTTTCACGATCTTCGCTGTAAATCACATATAAAAATTAATTTTCTCATCAAAGTGTCTATAACAGTATTGACTTACCTGTATTGGAGAAAGCATTCATAGAGAACAGCAAAGTGAACATGGAGTTGAAATGTAAAGGAAAGAAAGAGAAATAAGATACATTAGTGTTTTAGGTCAGAGATACAATTATATACATTAACAACTTTGTAACTTACTCTACACACAAATCATTCATACATATCTGGAAAAGTTTTATATTAGGTTAGCCATCTCTAAATAACATCTACCAAAACAATAGCAAAAATTCATAGAATATATACATTTTCTTGTTTTTCCTTTCTTTTACTACCTCCTCTATTTATGCTTACTTGTGTCTTACCTTTTTTCATATCTTTTCCTATTTTTCTGTTTTTGCCTCAAATATAATAAGAATCATTATGACAACAGTTTTGAGCACTGCAGACATTCTGTTTCAAACTTTTGTAATAACACTAGATGGCATCAAAATGATAGCCCAACTTTTTATTAATGAAGTCAGTTACTAAGAATCAAAAGGAAATTAACTTGTATCAATGCCCAAATATGGTTCTTTTCAAACAAATTAACTTGTTAAAAAAATAAAGCAGAAATATGGGATCTATATGATTGTACCAGTATTTTTGTACCTTCAAAATGGCACCTAAGGTTATTTTGCTTTGTCAGCAAACAATGTTTTTTTTCTTCTTCATTTTGACATTTCTCTTTTTATTTCTTCACCATCTTTGAATGTTTCAACTCTTTCCCTGCACTTTAACTCTCTCTACCCTTCTGTCCCTGTCATATTTTCATTTCTCTTCTATTGCTCTTTATAGTCTACTTATCTATCACCTCCACCTCCCCGCCCACACACCCTCCGACATCCACGCTCTCTCTCTCTCTCTCTATCTACATGTCACTCTCCCCACTCCTCTATCTCTCTATTAGTTCTCTCCCCTCCTCTGCCTCTCTAGCTCTATCTCTCTATCTATATCTATACATCTATATCTATCTCTCCATTTATGCATCTAAATATATATATCTATCTATCTCTATCTCTCTCTTTTCTCTCTTCCTCTATCTCCCTCTTGAGATCAGCCAATAAGGTCTACAATAACAAGGAGATAATTACGACATTGGCAGTGCACCCGCGGATAAATAACTCTGTAATTTGCAGGCTGCGTCTTCCTGACATGGTGGAAGAGGAAGAGAAAGAGAGATGGAGAGAGAGGCCCAGACGAAAATGTCAGTGGAAGAGGCAATAGATGGGCGACAGTAATAACAACCAACGGGAACCAAGGAGAAAGAATCAATGGAGAGGAAATTGGGTCCTTCTCCGGCGCAGCACGGTCCTCCCACCTTCCCCCCTCTCCTCCCATCATCTCAGGCAATCAAGGAACATCGCTGCAGATAGCATCATTGCATCCCCCTATCCACCTTCTTCCCCCAGGCTCATATTTTAGTCATTTGAAAAGAAAGCAAGCAAGGGCAGACAAGAAATTGCTTCATGATGAGCTTTCGTGCCTTTGTGGGGATTTTATAGAGGTAATACCACTTTCAAGCGGTGACCTGTACCTAAATGCCCCCCCCCCCCCCCCATTGCTCTTTTCAAATTTCACAGCAGGATGCTATATCTCTGTCTTTATACCCCACAAGAGACAGGGAGGCTCAGTGGTTCAAGTGAAGGACTCGCAACTTAGAGGTTCATGGTACCCTTGGACATGGCATTAGTACTCATTAACCTAGTCCTTTGGATAGGATGTCAAGCTCTAGGTCCCATGACTACTCATTAATGCATGTCCTTGCACTTTAAATACGTGAAAGGGGCTTTTGTATTGGTTGTGCTATGAATTCACTTTCATAATTTTTCTTTTCTTTAACTGCTTTTATTGTCTATTTTTTGAGACAAGCTGGTGTTGACTGCATTATACAATTAGTTAATGATTTTCATCCTAATTCTAAATCATTTATTATCCTTTATCGTAAATTAAATGAAACTTTAGATTGAAGATCATCAAATGGGATCATGGGACAGCATTTCGTTGGTCGAGAATCTGATATAATATCTAAACCAAATAGTACTGTCGGCATTAACAAAACGTATGTATAATGTGAAGAAGTTCTATGAAACATGTTTGTGTTTAACTATGGAAGATTCCATTCACTTAAACACGAGTTTACAACAAAAAAACTATAGCCTTTCAAAAGGCCTGATTTGCCCCTTTAAGCACTAATGGACCGCACATACAGGAGAAAATATTTGTTGAAGAGACAAGAGCAGGAATATTAGAGTTGGCAATTTTGACATTTAGGAGCGTCCATCTCAATCAATCATGAGGAATATCAAAAGGATTAAGAAGAGAGGGGGAGGGAGGGAGCGAGGATAGTGGACGATTTACAGTCAATTACATTAGAGATATCTGCTTTGATTAATAAAATGAGATGTTTAGCTGACCGTGGATGGATTGACCATTTGCAATGTATAGGTCTGTTTGGAGGGTTCTGTTACTTCATGCTCTTCAATACTGGTTCAATACTTCAATTGCGGTTTGAAAGTAGATATGCATACATTATTTATTGGTTCAGGGGGTTGCATATCCCCCAGAAAAAATAGAAAATAATGAAGAAACATATATATATATATATATATACACATATAAATTTGATATGAAATGGGAAAGTTAGCTGACTAATAGTAACATATAACTGAAGTACTGTAGCAGTAGAAGCATTATTATTATTATTAGAAGTAGTAGTAGGAGTAGGAGAAGTAGTAGGAGTAGGAGAAGTAGTAGTAGTAGTAGTAGTAGTAGTAGTAGTAGTAGCAGTAGAAGTAGTAGTAGTAGTAGTAGTAGTAGTAGTAGTAGTAGTCATAGCAGTATCAGTATCAGTAGCAGTAGAAGTAGTAGTAGTAGAAGTAGAAGTAGTATAGTGGTAGTGGTAGTTGCTTGAAGCTTCAACATAATTTCCATTTTGTGTAGACTTTGTTGAAAGGAATTATCTTTCTGTACTCAATAGATTATACATTCTAATCGACCCCAGGGACTTAGTTGAGAAAGAAGAGAAAACAACATTAAATCACTCCAATGAAAATCAATATCTTAAAATATATTCACTTGCTTTTGTGCACTTTGAATTACCAGCTATAAAGATTATCCGACTTCATGAATAATTGAGAAGAATCTTTATGATATCATAATCATGAACCTCCTGCTTAAGCCATCAAAATGGTAATATTTATCCTTTTTGGCACTAAGCAGGCAAATTATGTACATGAATATACTCAAGAGTCACATCTATGTCAATGGGATGATTATTGAAATTCTATCTCAATTCCACATTTTTCCCCCTCACTTTTCCTCATCATTGAGCAGCTGCTCTCCTGAGTGCTAAAAAGGACATTATCTATCAAAACTTCATATTGTGTCAATGTCATTCTGGCTCTAAACTAATGATATCTACTTAGTTTCTCTCTTCACTGTTCAAGTATGATCTCCATGCCAGCACTCAAAAAAAATATAGCCACATTTCCATCTCCCCCGAGACCCCCAACGTACGTAAATCAAACTCAGGTGAACGCTCTCAGTAAACAAAGAAACGCCACGGACTTGATTACAAAGTGGAAATCAAATGTGTTAAGTGTATCTATTTTGGATGGACCATTCAACTTCTGATTCATGCCCTACTTTACACTGCTGCCAAACTTAATTTTAGGCACGTTAAAGTAACTAACAAAAACGAATTTTTCTTAAAGTGAACATCATAACGTTTTCCTGCTAAAAGACTTTGCAATCTGGAATGAAGACAAATTGTTGCCCTGTCAGGCATATCCAGGCATTAAAGTAACTAACAAAAAGGAATTTTCTCAAAGAGAACATCATAACATTTCCCTGCTAAACCACTTTACAATCTGGAATGAAGACACATTATTGCTACGTCAGGCATATCCAGGCATTACAGAATAGCTGAGAAGAGGCATTCTTTCAAATCTTTGATCCACTCATTTAACAGTGTGGCATTATTTACCCAAGGATGCCCTCAGAGTTGAATCATTCAACAATTTACCCTCCCCAAAGAAAATAGGAAACTACTTTTTCAACAAATGATACATGTATCATCCTCCAAAAGTTTGATTTATGTTTAAAGTTCAATGCTTGTATCCTGTATTCAAAAGATATTGATATTTTTGTCTGGAGGTAATGCAAGTTTTAATATCGTAACTGCAATTTCATTTCAAGTAAAAGAGAAATTTTAGTTATTGTTCCATTGTGTCATGTTTTCCTTTACTAGTTTCATGATTACTTTGCAATATATTACATAAGAATCTGTAACATTATAATTTGTAAAGTATATAGATACAGCCCTTTTTTATGTACTTTGTAATTGTAATCAACTCAAATGAAAGCAAATTAAATCAAATTAATGAACTTAACCAATCAACAGAAAGGCTGTAGGACCTAGAAACAGTTTTACCACTCAAATAAATGCATAAGTTTTCAAGATTTACAAGGTCATAGTAAGGGATAGTTCAAGTATAAAGCCATTCACGATTCCTATTGTATTGCGCTTGGGTTACTATTTGATTGACATACTGCTTCTTTTAAAAGTCAGCAAATATTGTAAATGTGGTAAATTGATATTGATACACTCCATTGAATTAACTAACCTAAAATGAAAAAAATTGCATTAAAATTATATTTTTGCTTCCGGAGATAAAATTAAGAAAAGACATGGAAGGTCACTAATGGGAGAACGGGGAGCATTCTCAACAGGGGTATTACATTACTACGACTCCCTCCTGCAGCTTCTGATCATATTTCACTGTTGCTTCAACATTCTTTAGAAAATGGATGGATAGTAAATTTGTAGCCAAAAAACTTGTTTGTAGCATAAAATATGTTCACTGATTAAGCTATCCCATAAAATTCAATACTTTTCCATTTGGACTGATTTTCTTGTGTCTGTATCAATAACGAAAACTACATTCAGATCTACGTTAGGTTTCCTTGCGTTGACAAATTATGTTCTTATCTCCTCTGTTAACACTACAGGTGCTTTCTTCGCATCTCTGCACAATTGCTTGTTTGCCACACATGCAATTTTGCACAATACAATAGGCCCTAACTGTTGAACGATTTTGCTTTGTATCACACCATAGCTTTGCAAAATTACAAATTTTAGGTCTTGTTTAGCTCCATGACAACCTTTTAACATCGGTATAGTTTAATCTTGCAAATTGAAAACAGTTAAATAATATAAAAGCCTAATATATGGAGCATTTATCCCATGATAAATACGAGGCGGCACAGGGAGATTATTTGTGTGGCATGTAGAGAATTAAAGTATATGAGTTCATGCCCTTCTGGCTGCGAACAGATGATTTCTTCATTATCATTCTTAGTGAATTATATTTCTAGCTAAAAGTTCTGCAAAATTGTATAGCTCTATAAAATTTTGAAAAGGCAAGATCATGAATATCTTTATCATAATATGATTCAGTCAACATCAGGTCTTGAGACACTTTTTTTAAAGATCCGTTTAGAAAAGATCTGGGTATAAATATTGTATTAGCATGTAGCAAATAAAATCTCAATCTAATATGGAGCTGTTCGAAAAAGCAATTTTTTTTTTATTTTTTTATTTTTTGGGGGGGGGGGGGTAGTTTTCCATAGTAAAGAACCTGAATTCAGAAAGGCATCGACAGAGAAATGTCGAGGTGGGACAAGGCATTAGATTGTGGTCTTAATAAAGATTATATTCTCATGTACTAATTATGCTTATTACCCATTGTATAAATCCTTTTTTCTTCATAAAAGATATAAATTTAAAAAAAGAAAGACCCAGTATGAATTCTTTAAAAATGTCATTTCTTTGTCATCACTAAACCGCCAGAGTGCCTGTAATTCCTCTCACCCACTCCATGCCCTTTTCACATAACATAATCATAACAAACAGCTTGGTGAAGAATCCCATCTTCATCTCATCACCCCATGTAATGGTCTCTCCCTGACCAGAAAAAAACAATAACATTCTCACAGTTCTCCATCTCGATAGCTCACATCCATGTGCATGGAGTGTGCTGGGACCTTGGATGGAATGCATTTTTTATGAGGAGTGAAATGCATCTTTCCTCTTATAGAAAGAATTCCTCCTACATGGTCTTGTGCGGGTTCAAGAAGAAATAAGATGAAAAGGTTGTTTCTGTACAGAGATAATAATCATCTCCTGAGAGCAATAAGGGCATGAACTTGTATATTTGAGCACGGACTTAACATCCTTCTGGCTCTTAGCAAAGCACTCATTCATTTGGAGCTAAAAGGGTGTTAGCTCATCTACATTAAGAGAGACTTAAAGCCCCTCTAAAGTGTCAGGAGGCCCAAATTCGTCAAAAATTGATGGAAAAATTTCACTTACATTGTATCATAATGTGAATGAGGATGTCATTTAAGACACACTTCTGCAAAGTTTCCCCCAAAAAATGTGTTTGAAGACAAATATTGATAAAAGAATACATAATTAGGTTTTCTGTTGTACACAAAAAACCTAAATTTGTCATTCTTTCATCAATAATCGACTTCAAACACATTTGTTTTGAAGATCCTTGCAGAAATGTGTTTTAAATGACATCTTTCACATTATGATACAGTTTAAGTGATATTTTAGGATCATATTTGTTGGGCTGCCAACACTTGAGGGGCTTTAACATTTTTATGGTTCTCATCCATTTGGAGCCAGAAGGGTGTTAACTCATTTACATTAGGAGAGATTTAACATCTTTCTGGCTTTCAGCAGATCGGATGCCATTTCTTATCACACGATTTCAAAGCTACAGTACTTGATGCATTTTATCTTCATCATGCACCAAACTAAGCATGACACTTGTCTTTGTTTACATTTGAAAATAAATGATTGATTCGTTTTGTCTAGTTACCCCTCTTAATCCTGATGTAGTAATTGGGCAACTGGTATGAAGATCATTTGTTAAAGACTGCCTGATATAACCTAGGCTGATTCTATATAGGAAACATGTTATATCAAAATCAAATGGTTTATAATGGGTCAATGTTTTGAGCATCACATGACAGACAAACACACAGAGAGGGTTATAAAAGATATTGAATATCATAGCTAAAATGAGAAATGGAAGATATTTTCTTACATGGAGCTAGGTCAGTCTTGTTGCAAACATACATATCAAAGTGATTATCTCCAAAATTTCAATACCGGTCCTACAAAAGCAAAACAAGTGGCGCCAAATTGGAAAACAAATGAAAATCATACAAAGTCGTCTGACCTTCTCTTTTCCCCCTCTCCTTTATGTAAAACTTCCCCCTTCCAATCATAAAGGTTGTTTATGAAGGTATGCGGTAAATTGGAAAATAAATGAAATCCTATGAATTTTTGCCCTGTATTTTCACCACAGTGGCACTGCATGAACCTGAAATGCCGCGGAAAGGTCACTGGGTGGAAGCTCACAAATGAGTATTTTTTTGAAACCCTGGCTCTCCTCAGCTAAACTATCTCCTCATCAAAATCTCATACAAGCGCAAGGGCGTGAGGGATGTCCCTCGTCAAAATTCTCACACCACTGTAACGTTTGTTAACATTTTATTAAGGCTAAAAATGTTTCCACCTTTTAAACCTGATCTCCTAAGTGTTAAAAAACACCCCCAAAAAGTTGAACTATAGCAAATGTGTGTTTTGTGGTAATCATTCCATTAATGAGACAATAGCTTGAAAGACATTTATAAAGATATCAATATAATTCATTTACAATAAAAAATGATATTCTTGGAGATAAAAATTAGATTATCAATTTTTTTTTTTTTTTAGATTTCAAATTTGTAATTTATTTTTTATCTTGTAAAAGCCAATTCAGCCTGCCCAATTTATGTTGCATGGTGAGTCTGAAGTTTCTTTCTTTTCTAAAAAAATTCTTCTACTAATAAACAAAGATTTCTTGGTGGGATGACAGCACAAATATTTATGTAAAAACTCAACTCACGCAGAGAATAAAAATAAAACGCTAAAAATGTCAAAAGCAATGATTCTAAGTGGGTTCAAAGCTCGGTTTAGCTGTGGTACTCTGTGTAAAATTCTCAACATTATATTTAGTCCTCGCTAAAGGCTTTCTCCCTCTCTAGAGCAATATCTTAATCAATGTAAAACATGAGAGAGTCGACTATTTTTCCGCTTTAGGTTATCACATGCCTTTTTATTATTTATTCTGTTCAGCTTGTTTTGGATTTAAAAAGGGTGCTTTCTGAAAAATAGTAATTTTTGTCTGTTTTGGGATAGCTTTGTTTGGTTTTCAAACATTCTCTCTTTTATTCTGTTCTTCATTCCTTTCGACCACTTGCATATCTACTTTTTTGCAACTTCATCTATTATATACTGCTTTTCCCTTCTCTTCCCCAGGGATTAAGTGTTTACTACTTCTCCTACCATCTTTAATATATCACACCAACGAGACGGACACCAAACTAACAACAGACAAAAGATAATATTGTGTTACCCCAAATGGCCTAGAGATACATGTAGATTTAGAGTCGGATTGGCAGAGTGTATTACTTGGTTTCTGTTTGTCTACGATTCTTTTTTTCTTTCTCTCTGTCTGTCTCTCTCTCTCTCTGTCTGTCTATGTCTCTCTCTATCTCTCTCTTCTCATCTTCTCTTATATGTTCTCTTCCCTCTATCTATCTGTTTATATCTCTCTCACTCTCCATTTCTTTCTCTATTGTGTGCTCCACTTTCCCTTATCAATACCACTCTTTTTCAAATAGTCTTCTTTTCTTTCCCCTTCACTGCCCCCCCCCCCCCCTAACCTGCTCCATCCCTGCTCCTCCTCCTCATTCCATTCTCATTAGATATTATCCAAACCAATTACCTCCTCTCTATCACTGCGATTAAGAAGTGGTAGCCCATAGGAAAGTGAAAAGTATGCCGCAGACCTGCTGCAGACCTGCCGCAGACCTGCCGCAGATCTGCCGCAGACTTTTAGTCTGCGGCAAAGAGTATGCCGAAGTATGCGGCAGAAAGAAATTTTGCTGCAGACTTGCCGCATACCAGTATGCCACAGGAACAGTCTGCGGCAGATCTGCGGCAGGATAAAATTTTGCTGCAGACTTGCCGCATACTAGTATGCCACAGGAACAGTCTGCGGCAGATCTGCGGCAGGATGAAACTTTGCTCCAGACCTGCCGCATACTAGTATGCCACAGGAACAGTCTGCGGCAGGATGAAACTTTGCTCCAGACTTGCCGCATACTAGTATGCCACAGGAACGGTCTGCGGCAGGGCGAAACTTTGCTCCAGACTTGCCACATACCAGTACGCCACAGGAACAGTCTGCGGCAGGTCTGCCACAGAAAAGTGGGAAATTATACAGTCTGAAGCAAGGCTTTAGGCGGCCATTTTGTAGGACATGCAGTACCATATGAGGTTGCAGGCTGAGCCCATGATCTTGTAAATTCCTGTGTTAATTACCACTGTTAATTGTCTTTTTAGCTTCTGTCAAACCAAACAATTTGCTAGGGCCAATTGAAACCAATTGAAACCAATCATCTCATGCATATTCATTATTACTTTACACGTGTGACAGAAAAATACATTTATCATGATTTGTTAAGCAAATTAAGACAATGCACATCATTTTTGTGATTTCTATTTTCCTTTTGCCATTATTAACCAATAGATTATTTTGTCTGATCATGTTACAATTACATTCACGTTTTAGCAATAGATATATTGATTATATGATTACTAACCAAGAAACAATATACATATTTAGTATATATATGTGTACGAGCCTGTGTCACTTTAAATATTACTCTTGAATACACTTCAAATGATCAATGTGATGGAGTTAATACAATTGAGAATAGAATATACCTAATAGGTAATAGTGATATATATTGGTATACCGTAAATAACGTTGTATTAACCGCCCTCGTGTATTAACCGCACCCCTCTTTTTCGCCCTTAAAAACAAAACAAAAACAAAACAAAAAAAAAATTTGCCGAGATTTTTTTTTTTTGTGTGTAAGATCATTACGGTACTGTAAATTAAAAAACAGTAGGGACCTAGGATAGAACCTTGTGGTACACCATGTAATAGAAGAAAAATTGGAGGAATTATTATTATAAACTACATATTGAGATCTATCAGAAAGATTACTTTCAAACCAAGATGACAGACAAATTTGAGTGTTGTTCTAGTTTCCGAGTGGTGAGTCAACACACCGATTACCGAGCTGGGAGACATTGCCAGGCATAGCGCCAGGTGGAGGAACATAAATTGAAACTTTAAATTTTTTTTTTTTTTTTTTTTTTTTTTGGTGTACCGTGTATAAACCGCACCCCCGACTTTGATATTTTTTCGGCGGCAAAAAAAGTGCGGTTTATACACCGTTATATACGGTAACCTAATTGGTAATATCGATATTGCCAATATCGATTATGAAGTATCAATCAGTTTATCACTGGTTCTCTACATGCAAACTTTATTGCCACGTACTGGATATGAAAGAGTATGCGGCAGGTCTGCAGCAGGTCTATATGAGATATGAATATTCATGATGAAGAGTCTGCGGCAGGTCTGCAGCAGACTCTTCATCATACTGAAAGAGTATGCGGCAGGTCTGCAGCAAGTCTGCGGCAGACCTGCCGCAGACTCTTCATCATACTGAAAGAGTATGCGGCAAGTTTGCGGCAAGTTTGCAGCAAGTCTGCGGCAGACCTGCCGCAGACTCTTCATCATACTGAAAGAGTATGCGGCAAGTCTGCAGCAAGTCTGCCGCAGACCTGCCGCAGACTCTTCATCATACTGAAAGAGTATGCGGCAAGTCTGCGGCAAAACTAATTTGCATGTGAAAAAGATGACTGTCTGCAGCAGGTCTGCTGTAGATCTGCGGCAAGTCTGCCGCAGGAGTATGCGGCAGGCTCATTTCTTTCCTATGGGAGATCACCTGAAACATTAGGTCTAATTTCATAAGCTCGAGTTTGGCAAATAACCCGCTATTCTAACTATCCCGCTCGCAAATTAACCAGTTAATTTGCGTCCTAATCGGCCCGCAGATGCAATTAGCGGTATATTTGGTAAAGAAACTATCTGAGAAATCTTGGTCTCGTTTCCAAAATATCCCGCTATTTGGGAAATAGCGGGCTACTTTGAGCCCGTCCGAGCTAGTTTGTGATGAGTGTATCCGTCTGGTGAAGACGCAATTACGAGATTCAGGATAATTGTGGTGGTGGTTATTTTACCTGACTGCTATAGAAAGCATAAATGCTTGTCAGTAAGCAACCAGACGGTCGACGACGGCTTTAGGTCCTAATATCCAGGGTCTGAATATAGCGGTTATTTGGCAAACTTAAGCTGATGTAGACAGGCCTAGTCTCATCATTAGATGCAACCTCCCAACTGATCCTCTTATGTAAGCCAACGGAAACAATCACACACAACATCAGTTGACACAGTTGGCCCTGTGATCTAGGATGTTCATCAAAAGGGGACATTCTGTCTCATGGAGGGGTGCGGAGGGTCCCCGCCCGAGGGTAATGAGATGAGAATCGGAGAATGATGAGTATCGCTTGAAAGGTAGCCCAGGGGGGGTGTATAAGGCAGGAAGCGTAATGCATCATTTATAGGAACATTGGTAGTAGGAGTGTATGTAGGCCGGAGTATATGTGTGGGTGATTCTGCTGAATTTGTAAGCGTTTGTGAATGGATGAATGAAAGTAAAGGTGGATAAAGGTACAAAAAGGATGAATAAAAAAGAATTCAGCATTGACTGACAGACAGGAAAGAGATGAGTACATCAGAGATAATGGTGGGTAACTACAACTTTTTTTTTTGTATTTTATATATTTTTTTATATTTACAGCAACAAAAAAAGAGAAAGTTTATACCATGGTAGAGAGAAAAGGAAGGAATAAGAAGGAAAAAAAGAAAAGAGAGGAAAAGGGAAAGGGACAGGGAAAGGGGACAGGGAAAGGGGAGAGGGAGAGGGAGAGGGAGAGGGAGAGGGAGAGGGAGAGGGAGAGAGAGAGAGAGAGGGAGAGGGAGAGGGAAAGGGGAGAGGGAGAGGGAGAGGGAGAGGGAGAGGGAGAGGGAAAGGGAGAGGGGGAGGGAGAAAGGAAGTGGGAACAAAGAGGGAGAGAGAGAGAGAGAGAGAGAGGGGGGGGTGGAGTGGAGAGATGAAGAGAACAGTGTATTAGAACTGGAAGAAATGTACTAAATTGAACAAATTTTGCACATTCTAAATTGTATTTAAGGTCTATATTTGCTACTCATGAGGACATCAAGATAGGCTAGACAATTGTAACTCACTCAAAAAAATGTTCATATAGATCCTCAGATAAAGGAAGATAACTTGATAACAACCGCCCATACGACACGGAAATTAGCTCGATCAATGCTTAATAGCAATGAAACGTGTCAACCATCAAATAGCTTCACATGCGTAGTTGATTTAGATGGGGATGCATAGTCCAACAACGAATGCATTGTTTACCCCCACACAGACATAGACTCAAACATCACACATCATTCAATTTAGTCATATCTGCAGGTGTTGGCAGTAAGTATAATTCCCATGGATTTATCATTTCTAATGTGAGTAGTGGACGGTTATTTCAAGCTTGTAATTAGCTTAAACACAGTCCCAATCACATTAACAATACAAGCCAGTAGGCTAATGGGAGGATGGTCATAAATATTTCATTTGCTGGACGACGGTTTTCATCTACAATAATCTATAATTTAAAAGATGATTGCATTCTTCTATCTTTCTGTATTGTTTCTCTCTTTTCTATTCTATCATTCTCCTCCTTTTTATCTTCCTGTTCTATTCTTCTTCTGATCAACTTCCTTCAACCATGGGCCATTTTTCGAAATGTAGTACCCACAATATAAGATAATTGAGCACTTCAGAATACATGTAGAATAAAAAAAGAATTACTTATCTAATCTAAGTACCGGTATGGATTCTTTGAAGTATAAGTGATGTTTTGCCTTTAAGCGAAAACCATTAAAAAAAAACTAAGGTTAATTATTTGGATTCTAGTAGGCTTTATTTAAATCATTTGGGGTAGAATATAACTTTATTCAAAATATATGTCTTGTTCAGATTTAATAAATCCAAATGCAGACACATCTACAGACATATATCAGTTTTAAATTAAAACACACTCTACTATGATTTCAATAAAGTTTCCTAAAATCTAAGTAACATGCTCTAATCCTTTTCAGGATTGTTTACTTATTGTAAACTATATATATATGGATTAAACAAAACAAAACAAATGTATAACTCGTCACTGATGTACAATGCAACATAAATAAATGGCACTTTAAGGAAACTATGGTAGTTTCTCGACTTTATTCACAATTGCAAGCCTATTAGAAGCTTTAGGAGGAGGGGGCATTTTCATACACTAAAATATCATACATTTGCATGGACAGAAATCTTTGCTCAAATATGAGGGGGGACACATAGAGAAAAAAAGGTCTCTATTTTTAGCATGCACGTTTGTTTACTCGCAAGAAAAACATGAACAAAGGGAGGAGGGGGGAGTAATCACACCCATTGCCCCCCTCCCCTTTTGATGGGCCTGTATTGTGTAAGCCTAAACAATATTTTAAGGGGAGGAGATATCTTAGCCCTGCCCTGGCCAAACAAGTTGATTTTAGGATCACGATGGAAAGATTGAGAAAGTAAGTCAAGAGGGAGACATGAACACCATCCTCGGAACTCTAAAGATGCAACCCAACCCCGGTGTTTTGGTCAGAAGAGGAAGAGAGGACCAGAAGAAGTCATTACAATGACCCATCAAGATTGAGAGAGCCACAGGCCTGCCTTCATCAGCTCCAGATTGCCAAATAGCTCGCTATTTCTGATTTGGGAAATAATCCAGAAGTTACAAATCGCGTTTTCATCACCTCGAGATTGCCAAATAGCCCGCTATTTTTGATTGGGGAAATAATCCAGAAGTTACAAATCGCGCCCTCATCAGCTCGAGACTTGCCCTCGAAACTTGAAACTCAAGTTCGAGATATTTTGCTCAGCGTTCGCGCATAGTGCGAGTCTTCGGGCTGGTGAAGACGCACCGGACAAATAGCGGGATATTTTGCAAACTAGCCCAAGATATCTTGGGATGATTATCTGGACCAAATATCCTGCTAATCGCAACTTTGGGCTGATGAAGACCCAAATTAACTGGATAATTTGCGATCGGGATAGTTCAAATAGCGGGATATTTGGCAATCTCGAGCTGATGGAGACAGGCCTCTCATAAGGAGCTGGGTTCTAAGAAAGGTATAATTCACTGATCTATATATCAAAGGGATTCCATTTCAAAGACTGTCATAGTTTATCAACATCCTTAAACTAGATGGCACGGTGAGGACACATTAACCCTCGAACTGCCACAGGCAAAAGAAGAGTAAAAATTTTACTCTCTCCAGGCTCGTTCAAATATGACATGGCAAACTGCAGTGGTAGCCTGCAGTGGGTTTTTTAATGTGTAAATGAATGGCAAAAGGGGTGAAAACGATTATGATAGTTAGTCAAATTTGAGTAGCACTTAAAGGGAGTGTGTCATGACGAAACTATGTGTCTTTCCCGTGGCCCCACTTGGGGCCAATTGGGTATAACACGACTACGGACGACGCGACCGCACCATTCACGTGCGTGCAACATATGCAAAACCGAAGCGTGAGGAGAAATTTGGTCTGTTTCGTAAATGCTAGCGCTCGCTGACCAAGTTTAGTGCGCGCTGATTTAGTTAATCAAGTCCATTCGTTTACGTGCAGTTGTCCAAAAGAAGATGTAGATGGTGTTAATCAGTATTTCCCATGATACACTCCCTTTAATACTATGTTTCTAAGCGCTTTAAATTATTATTATTATTACCCTGGTCATTTGATTCAATTGCTCATCCACACATGATAGTGCACATGCTCTACTCCCTAGCGAGTATTACAGTCAGGAGCCATTTTAGAAGTGAACATATTCCAATCCAAAAAATTTTAATATTCACATCCTAACGGGTACCCATTTATCACCTGCGTGGAGAGTGGCAAATATAAATAAATGTTTTGCCGAAGGACAATAGTGTCCATTTTATATCCTGGCCCCAGATGTACATGATATTTCGCTTTTTGATAATCTAGTATTTCACTATTTTAAGATAAATAAAGGTGCACAGCAGCTTATAGAATTACCATCATCTGGCTACTTATCATCTAATACCTGACAGACTTAACCAACATCCTTGAGGCCTTATCAAAACCGAATACAAAGGATTTGAAATTCTTAATAATACATTCAATAAATGCTACTGGTTTTTATTCATGGAAGCTAAAAATAGTCAACATGAAGTAGCTTACTCATGAAAAAAATCAGCTCTATTTTCACACAAGCAGCATACTCAGAAGAGAATCGTACATGAATGTGGCTGAGTGAGAACTAGACCAATGTGAAGTTTGTACTTTAGGGCACACTTACTATGAACAACCCCCTCGGTGTGTGGTATCCACTTACATAACAGACTTGGGTGCATGAAAGAACCCATAATACATAAATATGCACACACACACTGGAGCGTCATATCTGCACGTTCCTATAAGTGTGAATGCTTCCGTATGAATGCAATGTAGATGTCACTCACAGTTTATCAGAGGGTGTTCACATCAGGGAGAGATGTCACGAGATGTCACGAGCATGATATAGGGCTTCATCTGTACATATTATGATCGTGCAATAGCTTCGAGACTGGTGTTGAATTTGTATTCTCAATGAAATTTAATTTATTGTTGATGTTTTAATATAATATAAATATTGATGTCAATGATATAAATTAAATTATAATAATCATAATAATCATGATTTTTTTTTTTCTCCCTTTTTCCTCCATTTTCTTCTCATCTATCTTTTCTTTTAAAAGCTTTATTTTAACCAATATCAGGTGCATCTAGTCGGGTGTGGGGAGGAAGGTCTGCGGATCACAGTTATTTGGTTAACTTTTTCCATACCCGGGCAGCTCGACCGGATGCACCTGCTATTGCAAAAATAATTATGCTTTCTATTGATTTTTTAATCTCAATTCATGTTTGTTATATTGTTGTATTATGTGACTTGATTTGCCAAATAAAATAATAATAATAATAATAATAATGTGGACAAAAAAGGAAGCACAGAAAACTGCATGAACTATGCAATGTTTCTATATTTGAAAGTGTAAACTCACCTATATAGATGCAATGTACACATGAAACAAAGATGTGCTAAGAAGTGTTCACATCAAAGGTAGATGTCACAAGCAAAACAATGTGAACAAAAAAAAGAGGGTTTGGGAATCATACACAAGCAAACACAGAGAAAAGCATGAGCTATGCAATGTTTGTAAGTTTGATATAGAGATACTCCTATTGGCATTACCAAACAGCTGAGAAGGTCATTGAACTGAAATTAGAAACAGCAGCTGCATCTAATTTTCACCAGCTAAATTGGCAACACAGTGTCTCTTCTTATCATGAATGGAAAACTTATGGCTAGTTCAGAATATTTTTAATATGATTTTTCAACCAATCCTATCCCATTTTTCTCAAACAGAAAAAAAGAGGCTACAAGTGTGACCATTATGTGAAAGGACTATTCATGTGTGTTTGAAATGTAACTCAAGTGAAGCATGATTACACATATCCCCAGCACCCTGTCATAGAATTTATTTTTTTAAAACTGAAATTCAAAATTAATGTTATTTAATACTTTCATTTAGTAATCAATTCAACCTATGTGAGTGAACTTGATTTAAACTTCTCTTGAGCCCTGTATCATAAGACTTTCAACAACTGCTACATTTCAGCAGTTTGAATTAATTACTATGACAACAAATTATTGATAAAAAGATTTACAAAACAGGGTCATATTAGTGGCTGCCAATAACACTTAGCAATGTTACAATTATATCACATTATTTGTTATGTAGCTTCAGAGTGAATGACCTTTAGAGACTGCTCACAATATTGATCCACAAGGTTGGACCAGAAAAATATTGAATATCTGTAAGCTAGGGTCCTACATAATGCAATAGAGCATCTTTACTCGTGATGCAGCTAGCATGCAGTGCCGATAATAGGCAACTGTGATGTGATTGCTGTATTCTTGAAGGGGAGGTTTATCCAAGCATCAAGTTAGTTTTTAATATCAAAGGGTAAAACACGGAATGGGATATGTTTTATAAAATTCTACTGAGAATAAACACACACATTTTCCACCCATGGCAGAGAATCCGAGACTACTTTTAGGTTTGAACGTGAGTACTAGTCAATAGTATTATTAATGAAACTGTCAACACAAGTTACCTTTGAATGATTGGTTCAAATAAGAATTATTGAGTAAAAGAATGACTTGGAGTCACAATGATTTGATCGCATTGATTAAATCTTGAAGGAAATTACACACGCACTGTACACATATCCGGGTACATGGGGGTACATATAAACATGTTGCATCATAATTTGGTCAAGTTGGAAACAAGATATTATCTTGTTGGAAATATGATAGCACTTCAATAAGAAACCTTTTAAAGAGAAATAATTGCTTCTCAATATTCTTTCACATGGGAATGAATAAATGAAATTGCTTGCGAATCACTTTCAATCTTCTCTCTTTAGGTAGCGAAGTACAAGTCAACGTCTTTAGGAGTCAAACTGGAAATCACCTTCTTTAGATTTAAATCCGCTCCAAAATGTAGCAAAATATACTCCAAAATATAGCAAAATACACTCAAAAGTTGAGGTTAAATTTTTTTCTTTTTCTGTCTTGATTCTGAAACTTTGAGTGTTGAATTCCTCTCCAAACAGTGAGATGTCTAATATGGCTCCCCAAAAGTTCCAGTACAGTTTAGGCTCATTTACATATGGCACTGTAAAAACATCGCAAAAAAGCTGGGTTTTGAAATCGTTTATAAACTTGTAAATAAATGGCAACTGTGTTAAACAAAGGACTTCCGCATAGTCTATGACCTCTGTGTTATAACATTTTTTTTTTTAAACGTCACTCTTTTGTTGCATCATATCTGAGCGAGCCTTTAGAGAGTTTTCTTTAACAGATGGAAAGTATGTAATCGGAGCTGTAGTGAATCACTAAAGGCACATTCATCAGACATGAAAGTACAGAAACATGAATTATGCATTTCAGAGCGGGGAAATTGAAGATGCTTTTTGTCCCTATACATGAATTCAGAAATGTGACAGAAATAGGGGCCTAATTGTTAACTCAGATACATGGAGGGGTCGATAGAAGAAAAGAGAGAGAGAGAGAGACAGAGACAGAGAGAGACAGAGAGACAGAGAGACAGAGGTAGAAAGACAGACGGGAGTAGAAAGATAGAGTGAGAGACAAGGAGAGAGAGAGAGAGAGAGAGAGAGAGAGAGAGGAGAGAAAGACTGAGAGATGGAAGAGGCATCAAATGATGAAAGGAGAGTGATAAATTGATTAAGCTAAAAAGAAAGATAGGGTTCAACGAACCAGCGAGAGGGCAACAGAGATTTTGTTTTAATTTTAAGAAAGGAAGAGAAAGAGACACAGTCAGAGGGAGATAGATAGAGAGACACCAATAATCAAAGTGAGAAAGAAAGAAATAGAGAGAGAAAGGGATAGAAGGGGAGAGCAGATAGAGATGAGGTAAAATAAGAGGCAGAATTAAAAAAAAAGAGATGCATAGAGAGAGAGTAAGAGTGAGAGAGAGAGAGAGCATGCCATATACAAAGGAGGAGAAGAGGGTTACACTAAGGTTAAAGGTAAAAAATAAAAATTTGAATTTTTGAATTTGACATACTAAATTTTATAACTTTACCTGTTGCAAAATTAACAAAAACGCAAAAATGATTTCACTTAAAAGTTTCAAAACAACTTTGGCTTAAGGTGATGCCATGTCTATTCTCTCTTTCATTTTCACTCAATTTTTCAGAGGGCAGGGTGTTATACTTAACTCTTTAAAAAGACTTTAGGTTATTTCCTTCTCTCCTCTTAAAATGTTTTTAACCTTTTGCATAAAAATGTGTTTATCTTACTGATGGTTTCACCAGGTCTAGAGAATCCACTTTTAAAATGGAGTTAAAAACTACTAAAACAATGTGAAAATGAAGTAATTATAATCTCTATTTGCATTAAAGAATTTTACTAAATATCTTCCAATATTCTCTTCCATTTACACCTAACTCCCACATACTGTACATCAACCAAACATCCCTTTCCTATCTATTCGAGGCGTGGACATGAATTTCATCCATACAAATCAAACTTAGAGTTCAGTCATGCCAACAGATGCATATTTGCCAGGGGCCATATCAATTCCTTTGGGCTAAGACTGATAACCGCGTTCCTACGAGGGATAAACAACCACTTCGGCAGAGGCAACAGACAGATATAGCATGAGCAATTGCATTTTTTTTCTTCAGAGATTAATGCGAATGGTGCCTTTTGCCGCTTGCTTGAACTAAGCTGTCAGAAAATCTAATAACCACATCAGATGTTTGTTGAAAGGGACCAGCCAATGTCAGCTTCGCAACCTAAGAGCGGATATCGTCAACTCCGCCGTCAGAAGGATCTAGCTTACATCACTTTGCAGAGAGTTGGCGTCTTTCTGGCTCTTAAAAGATGAGATGGAGATTGAATTTGGTGCTTTAAAGAACCTACAGGTTCACTTGGTCTGATGAGGCCTTGGCATTATATCAATCCCAGATAATCTACAAGACAAAACACAAGCTCAAAACACGAGCGCATAATGCCCCGAATCTATCTTCTCACGTTGATCGCTAAGAAGGTCGTTGAAGCCAAGGGCAAGGAGGTATTAAGAGTCATGATCATCATCATCATCCTCGTCCTTGACAACGGACTGCATCACTCATTCTCATCCTCTATCTTTCGCATCTCAAAGGAACGCATCTCTTCCTGGTACATTATCCTCCAATTTGCCACAAAACGTGGATGTGATCGCCGTGATCAATTACAGTTTTGCAGCAACTTTCTCCCTTAATGCACATTTAAATGGAAAAAGCTCTCTGCTTGCAAATAAAACGATACGTCGCTGATTAAATCAGAAAGGGAAACCTAGCGCTCACTTTCTGCTTGCCTTTTCTCTGCTTTGATATATATATCTGTCACATAACATTGTCAGAACATATCATGTTTGTAATCTGAAGGGCGTGAAATCTAATTAACCCTTCTGGCTCTGCATGAACTGATATTATACAACTGATATTATACTTGCTTTTTCTTTCATACCCCTCTATCTCATTCTCTCTCTCTCTCTCTCTCTCTCTCTCACTCTCACTCTCTCTTTTGCTCTCATTCTGTAACTACATTTATCTAGCTATATCTAATTTTCATTACCGGTATTTCTCTTTCCTTCTTCCTCTATCTCTCTTTTCTCTCTGTCTCTCTATCTCTCTGTCCGTCTCTCGCTCTGTCTCTCTTTCTCTGTCTCTCTCTCTCTCTATCTCTCTGTTTGTCTGTCTGTCTGTCTGTCTGTTTGTGTGTATGTCTCTCTCTCTTACCTCTATTTATCTAGCTATATCTCTTTCCTTCTCTATACACTACATCTTGTTTGACCACAATATCCTTTGTTCCTATTTTTACATGATTGTATATTACTGTCTCCCAATATTCTTTAAATTGGTCTACACCGACCCATTCCCCAATCTTTAACATTCAAGCTTCATCTTTCAGCAATCTGAATATCTGTGCATATATTCTCTACTGTTTTAAAGCCTGTCTGCACTATTTGGCCAAGGGGATTAGACCTCCCTTAAAGGTCACTGACAGGTGGTTATCTCATCAAATCACATTATGAAAACATAACATAAGAAAAAGGGGATCATGGGGGACCAACAGGCACAGCATTGTTTGCTATATAGATGGCGCAAGTAGCTATAAATAGTACAGTGGGGCTTTAAAGCATATATCCATTATTCACTCGTATCATTCTACTCCTATACACTACTATAGTTCTATGCCATCAAAACCATGCCTGCCAAAGCGTAAGGCACCTCATGTTACAGAAATAACAACATACGAGACGGATCTCAATCTTACCAGATAAAATCATGGATTTCCGTTGGATAGTCTGAGAAGGTATCTTGTTAGGCCAGGAGATGTCTGAGATAGCCGTACATGATACAGCTGGCTGGTTGAAGCCACGTGCGGGCGGAAAATAACCTGACTATTAGAAAATGATCGTGAACAATAGAAGACAAAGGATTTCTGTCTGCGGGCAGTGTCTGCATGTTTGTATCGATTCATCAAGGCTCCACATTGAATAAATTTGAACATACGTAGCAGAAGATGCAGCTTATGTCTGCTTTTGTGTTGCAGATTATCTCATTGAAGCCCCCGTCCCCCCCCCCCCCCATTCCTGGCCAGGAGATGTCTTTTTCAGAACTAACAACTTACAAGACTGATCGCACGAGACAAAATCATGGATTTCTGTTAATGCTCAAGAAGGTATCTTGTTAGTCCAGGAGATGTCTATTTCAGAAATAACAACTTACAAGAATGATCGCACAAGATAACATCATGGCTTTCTGTTTAAATAGTCCCAGAAGGTATCTCGTTAGTCCAGGAAATGTCTATTTCAGAACTAACAACTTACAAGACTGATCGCACAAGATGAAATCATGGCTTCCTATTTATAGTCCTATGATAGCCGCACAGGAGAATACATTGATATAAGACCTTGTGGAAAAACTATGTACTTACAATCCTATATTTATTATAACTATTGCTTGGATTATTCCTTTAATTTCTGCACTTGATAAAATTATATACCAATGACACAAAATGATGACATTTTCGAATTTTCTAAGAGAATTTGTACTCCGTGTCCTTTATCCCTTGTCTTCTTAACTGCAGTCAATAAAGCTGATTTTGCGTTGAAGCCAAGAAAATAATGCAAACATGACTTTCGAGTTCATATCTCCTGTGCTGAAATGATTAAAATTCTTGTCGTATTGATCTTCATTTTCACAATTCGATCCTTATGGTTTACAATAAAAGCTTGGCATGGAATAATTAGCCGAAATTAGACAATATCAGACTGGGATATCTAGTAGTAAAATGGTTTATTTTATCATCCCTTCGAGAACGAAACAAACACCTAACTCAATCTGCAAATCTAATTACCATCACCCAAAGGAATAACTTCAGACAGTTACCTTATGCTAATTTCAGAACTGATAATGCGCTTGAAGCTAAAGAGCCGTTTCAATGTTACAAGCATCTTTAGAAATGGCCGTCATTGTCACGTTTATTTCGATAATCATCTATTTGTATGAATAACCCTTTAGGACTACGATTGTCTGAAAATGTTCTTCAAAACAAGCTCAAAGTGCCTATCCCTTCATTATTTCATTGTAGAAAATGTATGAGGTATGAAGTATTCCGTCAAATAATTGAATCCTTCCCACTTCCCAGTTTCCTTCTTTTTAATTCCTTTTTCTTTTCTTTTGTTTATCTTTTTTCCAATCATGGGATGGAACTCCCTAACAGCAAACGCTAATTTCCACAAAGATCCTTTATAAGTTTTTTTCAGAGACAACGTCCCCCAAAGATGTGTTTTTCAGCTATTTCTTATAGCATACATTTACACATGTATATATGTGATAGCAGAGTTGGATTTATGTGATTCCTTGAGGCTCAGAGACCTTGGGAATACTAGGGAGCAACCATTAGGTATGTCTACATCAGCTCGAGATTGCCAAATAGCCCACTATATTTGATTTTTGAGATAAGCGGAGCCTGAAGTCACAAAACGCGTCATCATCAGCTCGAGACTTGACCTCAAATCTCAAGCTCAAGAGATATTTTACTCAGCGTTCACGCATAGTGAGAGTCTCTGGGCTGGTGAAGATGCACAGGACAAATAGCGGGATATTTTGCCATATAGCAGGATGTTTTGCAAAGTAGCCCAAGATATCTTGGGATGCTTATCTCGACCAAATACCCTGTAACTGCGGGCTGATGAAGACGCAAATTAGCTGGATAATTTGCGATTGGGATAGTTAAAATAGCGGGTTATTTGGCAATCTCGAGCTGATGAAAACAGGCCTATTGATCAAAAGTAAAACAATATCCTGCATCACCTGAAGCTCATCGTTCCATACCTATTCCACCAAACAAGTTGGTTATTTGGGTTTCTTCTGGAGAGATTTATGTTCAAACGAGTCAACATTGAAGCCGCATGATCACACCTGAACTAGCTTGCCTGGATGGAAAGTGACAGCGAGACTGGAATAACCATGGTAATATGAAGAAAATATTGAAACTGAAATAAAATATGAAAGCTCCTTTATCCATGTGTGCTTCACTAAAGGATCATCAAGCCTTTACAAGGATATTTCTTTCCCAATCTCATGGAAAGATTAGTGTTATACAATGTATACTCTCCAGTATATACAGCATACTTTCATACTGTTAATGGTAGACAAGACGAAAAACCCATCTCTGGAGTGTTTTTTTTTAAAATGTTGTCAACAATTTCTACAATTTTTGCAGTGTGAATGCTCACTCTCAAAACATTGGTAAATAATTCCGGTTTGTGGTCACATGACTCTTCTTGCTTCCGTGCAATGATAGCAAGAAGAGCAGAGACAAGTTGTAGAGTAGCTGTGGTGGAGTGGTTAAGTCGCCGGACTGTTGATCACAAGGTCCACGGTTTGAGACCTGCCGCGGCACTAATGTCATTTGGCAAAACATTGATCTACACTTGCCACACTCAACCTAGGTGATGTAAATGGGTACCTGGCAGGAATTAATTCTTTGAAATGCTAGAGCGCCGCAATGGCAGCACAGCTAAAGCCAGGGTAATAATCTCCAAGTTTGGAAGCGCTTAGTGATTCTAATAAGCGCTACATAAGAACTAAGTATTATTATTCTTATTATAAGTTGGGCATGCACACTTCTAAAAATAAGACACAATTATCAAACATTGAGGGTTTCTTATGGCTTTTTCCAGTAGTGTAAATGGCAGTCCCAAAGAACGATGGTTTTTCAAAATGGTTTTGCGGCTGTGTAAATGGACCTTATATTCCATCATAGAGGACAATATCATTAAGGCCAGGGATTGAAAAGAACAGAAAAGAGAAATGTAGTAATGAACTTCTGGACCCAGAGAAAAGTACCACAAGAATAAATTTGCATGATGGTCTAATGTCTATAAACTTGTGTTCATATTTCTCTTTCTACGACATAGGTCTCCAACTCGATGACATTTAGACTATTGTATTTTTCCTCTTATCTACAAAATGGGCTACCAGCCATATTTGTCCTTTTTCTCTCTATGTATTTTATCTGATTCTATTATACGAAAATAAAAACAACAGACAACAACTGGATTGAATCATTTTGCAAAATGGTATTATGTCTGATCTTAACATACTTAGTAACAGCTTATTTAGATACATGGTCAATTACTGATTACCAAAGACAAAACAAATTTAGAATACTATACTTCACAAAACTTACATCACAACTTGATCAAAACATTTTGTTGTATGTTATGTTAATTTGTCCAATCTGAACATGCTTAGCCTCAGCCCATAGCAGAGATTGTCCTGAAATGCAACCAAGTATTTTTCTAAACATGCCTGGCCTCAGCCCATAGCAGAGATGGTCAGTGAAATGCAACTGAATATTTTTTCAAAACGTTATCATGTTCGATATAAACATGCCTAACCCAAAGCCAAGGCGGATATGGTCAGTGACCGATAAAGGGACCAAAAATGCAACAAAATCAATAACACATACATCTGACTGCGGTTTAATGAATGTTTAAAATGCCATATGATGCATATATACTTGACATTAGTAATTCATTACATTCGGATGTGGCTTTCCTTTTCTCTTCTTTCTCTCTCTCTCTCTCTCTCTCTCTCTCTCTCTGTCCCTCTCTGTTTCCTCGAAATGTTATTGTCTTGACAAGGACGGTCATTCTGAGAAGGATAAAAGTACCATGAGGATTTTTTTTCTTTCCTACGATAAATATCATATTTCAAATTAAAATATAAATAATCATGAACAAAATGTTGTCAATTTAATATTTTTCCTTTTGCGACGCCTTCTAGTGTCCCGCACAACAACTTTTCATATGTTTTTCCACCAGTTGCAAATCCCAAATGAATGCCATCATAACACCAATGAATTAATACCAACTTCCTTAATCAATGGAAAAATATGAGATCTGCATTTTGGGACACTTATAAATTTTCCCATGATACCTTTTAATACTTATTTCCACTTGTTGCAAGTTACAGAAGAGTGCCTTCATAACATTTACTTGTTATTTTTCTTCTTTTTTTCTTTTCTTTTTTTGGTTCCGTTATTGCCTAAAGACCTAATATAACATTTATTATTGAATGAAAAAGTCCTCAATTGATGATAAAATTTGATTCTGCATTTTGGGACACTTTGACTTTATCCCATGACACCTTTTCATACATATTTTCACTATTACAAGTCCCAAGACACTTCCATGAAAAAATGAAGCAATAACAACATCCTGAATTGTCCTGATGGTCAAATTTAAGATTCTCATTTTTTTTCTTGACACCTTATAGTGTTCTAATTACACCTTTGAAAACATATTTCTAATAGTTGAAAATCACAGAATGGTGCCTTCATAACATCCAACCAAACAATTGTTTAAATATTTACAATTGTTTACCCTATAATTGCCTAAAAGACCTAAATAAATATGGAGCATATTGTGGAGTGCTTTTGTTACTGACAAAAAAGGCGATATAAAACTATCTATGGATTGCATTGGAATGAATAGGTATTGGATATCTTTGATTTGGGCTTCCTTTTTTTCTGGACACCCTATAGTGTCGTCATAGCACCTTCATATCAAATTTTCCACCAAACAATGGTCTCAAAATAGTGCTATCATAACATCTATTGAGTTCTTCCTGTCTCGAATCGATGGTCAAATAACATCACATATTCCCTTTTTATATGTGTTATCTAAACAGCGTGGAAATAAAGCAGGACACTGGCTGCAACATTCCTATCGATTTCTTGTCGATTTCCCGGGCTGCATTCGCGATAGATATGGCCCCTCCAAAGAGAAGTTCCATGATATAAAGAACAAATATTTGGCCAGCTCTTGAGATTCGACAAACAAATTAAATGGCAATTCACATTGAAATCACATTATTGCTGCGAGATGTGGGCCAATACGGACGTCCCACGTTTCTCTCTTGATTAATTCTCTAGCGTCTGACGAAACATTGGAAGCTATATTTTCCTTGTCCAGTTTTTTATTTAATGTCTAAATCAGACTACTGCATTCTACCTATAGCTATAGAGGTTGTATGAGATATCCCTGTCATATCAACAGCAGGTCATGTATAGGAAAGGCAATGCAGACAATAAAATATCACCTTTAATTCTACTGATTCTAGATCTTTGTATGTATAGCTCATGATGACAAGTAATTTTGTATTAACATTTTCCTAAATCAGAATGACTAAAAATATAATTTTCTTAGACTTATTTTATCCTTAAAAGGTGAGAATGGCATGCTCCATAACATTTTTATCCATAAAAAACACTGACATGACATCCTCTATATATAAAACTTAATTTTCATCCAAAAAACACTTAAATGACATTTTCTATTACAAATTATTCTTAACCATCAAACACTTAAATGACATTTTCTATTACAAATTATTCTTATCCATAAAACACTTAAATGACATTTTCTATTACAAATTATGCTTATCCATTGAACACTCAAATGACATTTATATACAAATTATTATTATCCATAGAACACTCAGAAGGCATTTTCTATTACGACTTCTTCTTGTTAATAGCCCATTTCGAAGAGGTTTTTCAAACATGTGGGTGCTTTTTATCCCAAGTGCCTGGACATGTGTGAAGTATTATTTGAAAGCATCTTGGTAGAAATGTTAAAACCACTAAAATGGCACTTCAAAATCTACCCGTTAATGTCTTTATGATCAAGAGATTTCAAGACGTGAAGTGTAATAAAGCACATATCGTCCTTGTTTTCACGAAGTGACGGTAGTGAGGAAAATCGTAACGCAAAGTGAATGCAATTTTTTTTCACTACCGTCACTTCGTGAAAACAGCGACGATATGATACTTCAAGCTTTTTTAGATCCTTTTTTTGGTCCATTAGAGAGGAGTAAATTTGAAGTAAAACCACCAAATAGATGAGACAAATTTGGCCAATCACTGTCTTTTTCAAGTACAGATATATAAAGTGGAAATACCACAATGATTCTTGAAGCTTATTGCTCATGGTTTCTTTTTTACAAAAAGCTAGATGATATAAAGAAGAAGAAAAAACTTTCAACATACTTCATTAATGTCTCTTCAGCGAAATTCAGATTTAAAGAATAAAAGCTGAAGGATAACATGGTCAGCCATAATGGAATTTTTATCACTTTGAGATCCACTGAGGAGGAGGGGGCTGTGGGAGCTAAAGGGAGCTATAGGGGGCTTGAGCACCCCCTATTTCCTTCACGTGATTGGACAGATCTATACTATTGAGCATTTTACTTGCCTAGATCTGGGCATTTTCTCATGAAACCATCATAAGTACAACTTCGCCAATGTCCCTGTAAAACTTGTGTATCAAAATGAATGATTCTATGGGATGTCAGCAAACTCTTATGAGTCTTGTGAAGCAATACCCTCCATTTTAACTAAAGGAGAATCCTCTCGTCAATGCCCTCTATTAAAAGGAACATCTAGAGAAAAGTAAGAAGCATAGTCTTAACTGGCAAATAATCTTTGTAAACATGTGGTTGTAAATTAACCTGTTACTAATACGGAAACCTGGTGGCTCCTAAACTAAAGCCGATGGGAATGAAAGAACTCAGTAGTCAATAGGTTAAGTAAGGGGTTAAGTTTAACCCTGCATTGGGAAAACAGGGAAAATTAAAATTTAATTTGGAAATACTTTTGGATCAGTGATAGAGTCTTTACATGTGCTCGAAACATACATGAGATTCACTGGTGACATTCCAATGTGATGATACAGGCTAAACTGATAGCTGCCTCAGCCATGGTAAATAATAGATGATAATTATTTTTCCTGTGCAGGTTGTAAAATCATAATACTTGAAGTGAAGATACCCAAGTGATGCCATGGGGGTAAAACTACCCCAGGAACTATTAACTTAGGACAATAAAGTAACAATGATAATAATGACAAAAATATAAAAATGGTTGAAGTGAGGATACCCAAGCGATGCCATTTGGGCAAAAACTACCGCAGGAATCGTTAAGTTGGAACAATAAAATAACAATCATAATAATGAAAAAAATGTGATACGTTGGTAGAGCATTAGATAAGGGAACAACATTTCTCTATGATCTCAGCAAAGAACTAAGAGGCAAAATGACATTTAATTTTAAAAAAGAAAACAAAAGATCTTAAAACAATTGCAGAAATATTCTATCCTAAAGAAAGATGAGGCCTCAAAACCAGGACCAAAACCTAAAATAATTGCCCAAAAGATAGACAGGCACTAAAACAAGGCTGACAGAGACAATCCCTTTAAACTATCGGACAGACTTATTCGGCCCCAAAACTTATAATGTAGAAAAGTGTAGCTCTACAGACTTGTCGCAAAGAATTAAGAGGCCAAAAATCCTAACACAAGGAAAAGATGAAAACTATTAAATGTTCATTAGACAAACACGTAAAGGCTTTTGCAAAGAGAACACAGGTCTAAACATATGGCTATGGAAGCAAGCTGCATGAAATAAATCGGACCCTGGCGAAGAGCAATAGGCCTGTTTTCATCAGCTCGAGATTCCTAAATAGCCCGCTATTTCTGACTTGGGAAATAATCCCGAAGTTACAAATCGCCACTTCATCAGCTCGAGACTTGACCTTAAAACTTGAAACTTGCGCTCGGGAAATTAGCTCGAGATATTTTGCTCAGGGTTCGCGCATAGTGCGAGTCTTTGGGCTGGTGAGGACGCACCGGACATAAAGCAGGATATTTTGCAAACTAGCCCAAGATATCTTGGGATGATTATCTCAACCAAATATCCCGCTAGTTGCAACTTTGGGCTGATGAAGACGTAAATTAACTGGATAATTTGCGATCGGATAGTTCACAATATCCCGCTAGTTGCAACTTTGGGCTGATGAAGACGTAAATTAACTGGATAATTTGCGATCGGATAGTTCAAATAGCGGGATATTTGGGAAATGTCGAGCTGATGAGGACAGGCCTAATGAGACATTGTTGATGAGATTGACTTTGGTAATTGAAAACTGAAGATCAAGATCAAATAGCGCGGGATAGATGGAAAACTTCCTGCCGACACCTTTGATAAACAACCCTCTTCAGTCCCGGCTGTGAACTCGTGAAGAGTCGACAAGAGAGTTTTTGTGGACACGACCTTTGAACGCTTTCGGGGAATCTGGCACTGACTGCCCTACGGAGTGAAGGGGCCACACTGCCTGGTACAATAGAAGATTTAAAGATAAAGACCAGTTCTGGCCATGCAATCGCATTGTGAAAGAAACGTTGTGGAATCGATCAGAAAAGGTTGATCATCTAGCATATAAGTATAGGTGTGTACTGCAAGGTTCTGGAATCATCAAAATGATAAGAAATTTGGCCCAGTCTTGGTAAAGTTACAAGCACTGTACACATAAAGATGTATATGGGACTACACACACATGCGCGACACATGCGTTATATCTATCAGGTCCAAATAGATATAATAATTTACCAAATATATCAATTAGTAGGCGGTTTCTCAGCAAAATTTGTATGATCACGTATTAGTCAAAACATATTCTTTCACATGATTGGTAATAAGAGCTTCCATTTCATTTTTTGAGAGGAGGGCGTTTCCAAAACTGGACTTTACCTTTAACAAGGTAGTTTGGGTATGAATGACCTTTGATAGGTTTCAGGGAGGCTTGCTCGAGGAGCTGGACTAAGTGGCACTTCCCTGCAGGGTGAAGGGGCCACACTAGCTGGCAAAGTGATGTCTTTTCTTCTTAAAGATGGCATGTATGGTAAGCCATCTTATAAATAATGCCACAGCTAAATAAAATCATGTTATTGTAGTATGTATGACAAATATAATATTTATGTAACACATACAATGAAGATCATGTTTATGCAAGGGTCTCTACACATACAATGAAGATCATGTACATGCTAGGGTCTAAATTTGTTATGCACAGCTTTTTTTCTCTCCTCTCCCTTCCATTTACCATTCATTCTTCACATCATGATTTTACCTCCTACAATGTATTTATAGAGAAAAACAGGGGGTTGAAATGTCACTGTCTGGAAGTAATCTAAATTACCTTACATTTTCCTTCTTTTTTTAATTGAGTCTTTACACAAAGACTTAATGTGAACAGATTTTTGTTGATTTCCCTCATCTGAAGTGACTTTATCTATCTATCCTTATAGATGGCTTTTTGAAGTTTCAAAAACCATGGATTGCATAAAAACATTCATTCTCCAATTAACATTGTTGAATATCCTTTTTCAGTCTATAATGAATTGACTGAAGCTATTCATTCTTCAGTGTACATCGGTACGTTGGATGTAGAAAACTGATAGGAGGTCAGATAGTTCCGAAGGAGGTGTGGTTTAGTGAACTAGTGAACTGGTGGGGAAGGCAAAGGAAATCATTCATCGGTGGTCAAGCTTTGATGTTCATTGACAAACCAGTGACCTCAAGGAAAAATCGATGCAGTGCATGGATACTCGCTGGCAGAGAGGCAAGAAGAAAACAGGTCGGTGATCGGTTTTCACTTTGCCCTACTTCAAGAGAGATAAGTTCTCTTAGGGCTCCATCTCTCTTGACGCACCTCTCTCATCTTCTCTTCCTCTCTCTCTCTCTCTCTCTCTCTCTCTCTCTCTCTTTCTCCCTATCTACCCTTCTTCCACTCTCTCCCTCTCCACATATTTTTTCTTTCTTGCTCATTCATTGACCTGACATTTGATCCAGCAACATTTGCCACAATACTTATTCCATCAAAGATATAGGATTGGAGGACTTTAGTTGCATTTAGGCTTGTTAGATTTAGAGATAGTGATAGAAAATAACTGTGAAACAGTAATTGCCACTGGAGTATGTGCATTATTAAATTGCTAATTTTATTATCAATTTCTTGTGCCCATTTCTCTCCCCCTGCTACTCTATAGCAATCTCTCCATCTCTATCACTCCTTCTTGTCTCTCACTTTTCCAATTATTATAAATTTCAAAAACATCATTAGTGTGAACTCACCTGTTAGTTGATAGTTGGTAGACATGTAGAGGAGACCAAGGTGTGTTCACATCAAGAGAAGATTACATGAAAAGAAAAAAATGAGGAAGAAACAAATTAATACACATGCATGTATAAACCATGGCTAGATTTTGACATTTAACTGATGCTTCAAAATACAACGGGTTGCAAACAGGACAAAAACCATTGATACACCAACTCTAGGGATAAAATGATAAGATTTCAAACTCTGTGATACTGATGCTGAAAAAACCCATGAAAAATGGATAGATAGTAGAGAAAGTCTGCGCTTTCTTTACAACAACAACCCAGTGAGATCAATAATGTAAGAGAGATACTCCACTAGAGATACTAGATCACGCAAAGTAGGAGAACTTGAGCTCAAAGAGGGTCAAAAAAGAATTGATTCACACAAGATATCTCTTATAAATCTATCCATTTCTAGTCATCTCATCTTACACACTCCCTCTCTCCATATCCCTCTCCCTCTCTGTCTGTCTCTCTCTCTCTCTCTCTATTTCTTTCTTTCACTCTTTTGATTTCCCAATCTCTTCCAATCTCCCTCTCTCTCGCTCTCCTCCTCATTACTTTCATTCTATTCTACATTCCTTTTTACCTTTATCATATTTCCTTTTCTTTGAAGCTCATCCATTTCCTTTCCCCTTCCCTTTCACTCTCCATTTTGCATACCAGTTCAAGTTGATAACATTGGGGGCTAAAAGGTTCCTAATTCAATTTTCCCTACAGAGTTAACACCTTTTGACTGTCAAATGACAGGATCTCACTTATCAGGTTGGTCGCCATCGTTAATCATTCCGGTTCTCTTTCTTCTCTCTCTCTCTGTCTCTCTGTCTCTATGTCTCTTTCTGCCTCTCTTTCTCTTTCTCTCTCTCTCTCTCTCTCTCTCTCTCTCTCTATCTCTTCTCTATTTCTCCCCCCTCGCTCATGTTTAATCCCTCCTCCATTCTTTCCGAAACACTTGAATATGACTTTATTGAAATATGACTATATTGCTTTTTGATCAATGCCTGGGTGAGAATTAAATAAAAAGGATGTTTCTATTAATGAAAAACACGCAAATTCACAGAAGCTAAGATGTGCTTGGAGTTAGGTCATTTAAAAAAAAATCAAAATATCTCAACAAAAATCTTTGACACGGTAAAGGAATGAGAGATTAGAGAAGGAATCATCATGACTTTTTAAATTTTCATTAATCTCTTCTTGTATTCTCTTCTTACCAGTTTTTTCTTACTATCTACACGCATGGTCTACTTTTCCCCTTAAACCCTGTAATACAAAATACTCCTTTCAAGCTTACTGTGTATCATCAGGTCTGTCTTCATTAGCTCGAGTTTGCCAATAACCCGCTATTTTAACTATCCCGATCGCAAATTAAGCAGTTAATTTGCATCTTCATCGGCCGCAGTTGCAATTAGCCGGATATTTGGTAGAGAAAATATCCTGAGAAATCTTGGTCTTTTGGAAAAAGCGGGCTAATTTGCGCCCGTCCGAGCTAGTTTGTGATGAGCGTATCTGTCTGGTTAAGACGTAATTTTGAGGGGATAATATCCTGAGTCTAAAAAATAGCAGGTTTAAATATTTGGCAACTCAAGCTGATGAAGAAAGGCCTATAATGAAAGAAGGCCTATAATGAAAGAAGGGACAGAAGCAGACAAAGAGGATGTGTTTGTGAAAAACAAAAGAGATAGGATTAGGCTCAAATTTGGGTTCGTTTATGCGGAAACATCCGAATGTATCAACTAAAAGCCAGGTAGCAGTAATGGTGATTGGTAACGAGAGACGGAATTAACAGTAAGTGAAGTATTGATGAATTAGAATTGACACACAGGGTATGGGCCAGGTAGGAAGGAAGAGAAAAGCGTGGAACATCTGATCAGGGCTAATAGCTATAGTAGTATGAATATGCAGAAAAGGAAAGGGGATATCATAAGAGGGAAATGGAAGGGAAGTGAGAGATACAAATAGAACTCTAGAACTGAGATTGAGGAGGGTAGACTGAGAAAGAGCAGGGATGGAGGGAGGGGGAGAGGGGAGAGAAAGAAAAAAGAGGGGGAAAGAAAGCATGAGATAGGAAGCAAGATGGAGAGGGAACGAGATGGAGGAGGGGAAAAAGAGAGGAAACAGGGAGAGAGAAAAAAGAGAGATAGAGATAGAGATAAACACAAGATAAATAGAACATGGAGGAAGAATGGGAGAGAAAGAAACATGCAGATACGGAGCAAGATGAGAGGGAAGGATGGTAGGGAGAGAAAGAGAGAGGTGGAGAGAGGTGGAAAAAGAACTACAGACAAGAGAAATCTATGGACAGAGATTAAAAAGGAGAAAGGTGGGGTCAGCAAGAAATGGATGATACATATATAAAAGTAGACAAAAAGAGGATGATAGATGAGAGAGAGGGAGGAAGAGGGGGGATCTGGAGAGGGGAAAAGAAACAAAAAAAGGAGAGAAAAGGCATTTAAAGGGAAATGAGAAAGAAAGCCATTTACTTGAATACAATTTGTAATGGGATACCAATAGAGAGGAAGGACTAGCCGCTGACTTTGAGAACAAGATGTAGAAAGATACAGAGGCACTAAGACAAGGAGGAGTTATAAGACAAGACACAGAATAAGATTGATGCAGTATTGTAATGGACCATTTATCAACGAGAGGAATAAAGGCATTTAGGAGGCGGTGTGGGGCAACTGGACCATTGTCTGGCTCTCATGGCTTTCGTCATGCGTTTGGGTTTGAGTCCTGCAATGAGCAGACAAAAATGCAAAAATTATTGTCTCAAGTTGTGTGTAAGCGCTCCTCTTCTCTGTTCCCGATGCAGGCTCGGGTTCAGGGGGAAATACTCCGTATCTCAGACTGGAACATTTACTGAAGGCCCTGCGTGTAGGAGAGGTACACACTATATGCACGTTAATTCGCTACACTTCTCATAAAGTGTAGGGTGTAGCCCCGGTGCTTAGTGTGCCTGCATATGAAACTGGTAATCTTTTTACAGATCTTCGTCATAGTCTAATAATAATAATAGAAGAAGTAGAACTGCTTTGAAACAAACGTAATGCCTTCATGGTTCTCAAAAGGTGACTTGTTGATGCCAGCAGAAGAGAAAAGTTTAGTGGATCGGGTAATAAGAGATAGTAGAAAAAATTACATATCTGTATTGATACAGAGATGGAGGCATTGATATATTCTGTTACAAAGAGAAGAAAGGAAAGGAGTAGAAAATGTTTGAATGAGTCAATGTCAAAACAAAGTTACAGATTTGGTTAAATAAAAGGAATAGACAGATAGCAGGATCAACACTGGCTACAGATACAGGGAGATAACAAGTTATAAAGGGAGAATGATAGAGAAAGAAGAGGATGCATACTGAAAAAAGGAATGTGGGGGTTCAAAAGGGAGGTAGCCATTTAAAACGAGAGAAAAGTACAGAAGGATAAAGAGTGTAGAAGAGAGAGGGAGAGAGAGGGGTGGGGGGAGAGAGAGAGAGGGGGGAGAGAGGGGGAAGAGAGAGAAGGAAGAGAGAAAGACTGAGAGAATGGGGTTAAGGTCTGGTGGGAGTTTATTGACGAGGTGGTTAATTTGGGGAATGATCGGATGTATTTTCAATTCCAACCAGCGGGTTTGTGTTTCCTCGTTGGGAGTCTGCATGACGAAGTAGGAGAAACAGAAGCCGATACTCGCTAGTGGGGATACACTAAGAGCCTTCGATACGCACTGGATACAAAACCGGGCCGCGGGGTATCGTGCACTCAAAACGAGGGGCGCGCAGGAGGGGGGAGTTGCTCCCCTTTAAAACCATCACACTTGGGCCCGCTAAGAGGGGTCATCTTATAAACGAGAGGGACTACGTGCGGAGGCAAGTATAATGTGAGGTGCTGATGAGGATCAAATGTTGAAAATGTCTTCAAGAATGAGAAATGTTCCATTTATTACTTTCATCTCTCCTTCTCTATTCCTCAATTACTTATCTCCACTCTCTTACCAGTAAAAAAGCTCTGATTCCTTCCTTTTTACTGTCTTGCTTTTCCACAAGAGATTTTTCCACTGCCTTTTAGTGAAACTGCCAGAAGCGGGTACAATTTTGTGAATAGATAACAACTCGAATTGATTGCTTTGGTAATATTTGCACTCATCAACTAATCATTTATTCATCTATCCAAATATCTTTCAATACATCTATCTCAACTACAATATCTTTGTGCACCCGCAAGCCTACTGTATATCTACATCACCATGACAGCCGACAAATAAACAAGCAGCATCTTACAATATCTTTCTTTTTCATTTGTGATTTCAGTCCTTCACAAATTTTCTGTATCTCCTCCCCACCAGCCCTCCCCCTTTTCAGTTTCTTTCTTTCTCTCTCTCCCTCTCTCTCTCTCTTCCTCCCCCGCCCCTTTCTCCCCCACTCTCCCCTCTCTAAATGGCTGAAAGAGATGAGACTCACCTCAATCATTCATCACTACATTATCACCTTTCCCCTAGTTTCTCTCAATTATCCCTGCCGTACAGCATGTGTCTCTCACTTCCCTCATGTTACTCTCCGTTAATTTGCCTTTTAGCTGCAAATTAGAAAGGAACAAGTGCTGAAGTGTTTGTACCTATATTGCAACATTCACCTGCTCTTCCCCATTAAGAACCTCTTGTATCGTACCTGGGATTTAATTTCCCCTCTTATTTGTACTGTAGAAAGTGGAGGTCGTCCTCTCATACTGCATCACTCCCCCAAGTCAATTTTGATTCTATTTGTACAAGAAGAAAGGAGAAGAAGTCGTCCTTTATACTAGTAGTAAATGCAACTCTTTAAAGAAATTTTGCTTTCATTTGTACTGGAAAAAGAGAAAAATAGAAGGGGTGGTCCCCTCGTATGTGCACCTCTTGGGGTTAATTCAGCCCCTACTTGCACTGGAAGAATAGACAAAGGGAGGGGGAGAGCAGCCCTCTTACATCATCATCCATTAAATCACATCTCATTGTTTAATTTTATTAAATTTGTACTGCAAGAAAGTAAGAGGTTGAGGGTGTTCTTCGCACACAATTAATGCACCCCTAATAATACACGTTAGTTAATTTTTCATTACTTAATTGCACTGGAAGAGAGTGGGGGAAGATATTCCTCCCACTCGATACCCTTCTCTCATCACACCTCCAAAGTTAATTTTCCTTCCTCATTATACTAGGGGGAAAAAGAGGGGGTTGGTAATATGTGGAGTCACTTGGCCCGATTCTCTTGCTTTGAACGGAATGTAAGTACTGACTGAAAGATATGGGGCTCTCTTTCACGCGACAGGTTGCACTGATATTTGCGGAGTTGACACAGAACTAATGAACGGTAACATGATATACCGGGGACCTGCGCTCTATTCCATTCTAAAGCCTTGTTCACACACAATGGGATAAACTGTGTTCCTCAACAAACAAAAACTGCAGCAAAATAGATGACATGAGCCTAGCACGCTTTATATTCTGTATCTAATAATGCACAAACAAGTAAGTAAGCTTAGGTGCCTCAGTTGCCTGCAGCAACTTTTATTTTCACCCTTGCTTGCTTTTCGTTTTTCTGCAGTTTATTGAATCGTGTGTTGTCAAGGCTTTAAGCGTCACAAACAAATGTTCACACAGCTGGACAGGCTTTCCATCATGATTGTCCCGTCCATCCTCAAATTTAAAAAAAAGATGAATGCTGATATTTTCATTACTTTAAGAAGAACAAAATCTACAGGTTTAAAACGCAAATTAGATCAAAGATTTGGTATACTTTCAATCTTAATATATAAAGTGAAAAGCCTAACAGGAAATAATTGCAATTTCATTTTAGGCAGCGGAAAGCTTATTTTTTTCTTAAATGGCAGTTTAGCATCTTTTACAAGTATACTTAACCCATGCATTAACAGTCTTCATCAAATTCTGTTGATCTGCCTTTAAGCTATCGAAACGAGGTAGCCTTTACATAAAACTCTTTACCAAGCGACGTTCTAACAAACATATAGAAACTCCATTCATGAAACACTATGAAGTTTCGTGTTATATCCATGGTTACAATTTTCTGTTTGAGCATGTAGAAAACAGAAAAATCACATGTATTTTCGGACTTTATACAATTGATATACCCCAATTGATCTGGCCTTCAATTATTACATTTCAGTGAGTACCCTTTCATATGTAGTTCCTCTAAAGTGCAACATGAATGCACAAAAGGGTACAACTGTGAAGGGAAGGGGGTTAAAGAGGGAATTTCTGCCCCCTTTTCTCATTGTATGATTACTCTGCAATCTACATGCAAATTAACGACCTAAATTTGTATGAAGGCAATGAAGTGGTTTAGATTTCAATTTAAATGTATGATCTTTTTAATGTATTGATGAAGCTGTAATTAATTGGTAATAAATAAATAATAGGTTCTAGTTCCAAGACCCCTTTGATGGTTGCGACACAAGGTGCCTAGAGACTGTGAAGTTTAGTGAAAGTCTACTTGCTAATGGTGTGATTTAATGGGTAACTGAATACAGAGTACACCTATCATCTGCTGAGTAGCAAAAGGCTGTTAACTCTTTCTTAGGTATAAGAGTTAAGGCCCTTCTGGCTCTCAGCTAGCAGACAACATTTCTTTGGTTTCCTTTAGTTCCATTTAGGCCATTCATGTGAAAGTACATGAGCATCCTTCACATGAATAAAGATAATCAGTTCAGAGCCAGAAGGATGTTAAATCAGATCATTTACCAAAGAATTGAAAGCCCTTCTGCATCTCAGCTATTGGACAAGTATTCGTTGGTTTCCATCATCTGCATTGTGGATAGTTCCATTTAGGCCATTCATGTGAAAGTACATGAACATCCTTCAGATGAATAAAGATAATCAGTTCAGAGCCAGAAGGATGTTAAATCAGATCATTTACCAAAGAATTGAAAGCCCTTCTACCTCTCAGCTAGCAGACAAGATTTCTTTGGTTTCTGTTATCTGCAGTTCGGACAGTTCCATTCAGGCCATTCATGTGAACACACATCGTTCACATCAACATAGATCCTCTGTTTGGAGCCAGAAGCATGTTAAATCATATCATTTACCAAAGAATTGAAAGCCCTTCTGCATCTCAGCTAGCAGACAAGATTTCTTTGGTTTCCTTTATCTGCAGTTCAGACGGTTCAATTCAGGCCATTCTTGTTAACACACATTGTTCACATCAACATAGATCCTCTGTTTGGAGCCAGAAGCATGTTAAATCATATCATTTAAAACATTATTACTGTAACATCCTTTTGGCTCTAAACAGAAAACATGTCAGTCATGTGACTATCCAATTATTAATATATCTATTAAATTGCAAATTATGAACATTATTTCCCAGTTTCTGCCCTGGTTGTTTTCATATGTGAAACATTTATATTTTGGCTATTTTCTCTTCATTTTCATGGTATTTCCTAAATTCTTCTTTTTTCTTATGGAAAAAGAAAAAAAGTTTTTAAAAAAGAATAAATTTGTGCTGTTCTTTGGCACTAATTTTGACTAGTTTTAGACTATTTTATTTTGACAAGGGTGGTCACAGTCTATTGTTCCATACTAATGGATAAGTATTTACCAGACATACAATAGACACAGATAATTTCTATGCCTTGAACAATAAAGTTCTCACACATCACTTTGCAATCATAACAAAAAGGATAAACAATCATGTCATCCTGCTTTTGAAACTGGGTAGAATTGGAGGAAGAAGAATACCTGAGATACTCAATGCTAAGTGTACTCTACTCATTAAGAAAATTATTTGTTGCCGATTTGACCTGCACGCACTGCTGATCACTAATACAAATGGATAAAGGAATTGTGGGAGTATTCAGAGATCCTCGTATTAATTATTCACAAACGCTATTTTTGTCTGAAAAGCACTCTGTGTCCTGTTGATATAATGCAAGCAATGATGATTGTCATCATTTTTGTTCCCGTTTTTGTTTAGATGTTATACTCACTGAACCGCAGATATATCTGAAGTAGTAATTGGATTGTCTTGATGGAATAATTTCTTTAAGTGCTGCTTCAATGAATATGCATGTCACTTGAAAATGGCAGGAAGAAATTGAATCCAGTTTTATTCAAATTTTGAAGGTGTTTTATCTAAGAAAATTTGTGAAATACATTAAGGCCAAGTGCATTCCATCTGTTACACCAAGTACAACAAATGGTTCACCCTTGTAAAGATTTATGGACTTAAATGAAATAATTAATAATTTCTTAATTCTCTTCTTATTACTCACAAATAATTCCTTTACTACCATTTCCATTACTTGTCAAATCATGATAAATGATAAACATGTGGTTCATTAGATCTTTTCATTTGTTTTATTTTTCGTGTTTTTGTTTTGGGCTTTTTTGCATGGTTATACGCAGAGCTAGAGACAGTTTAAAAGATAGAAAACTATTGCTCTTTTGCAATTTTAATTGAATCACAAGAATATGCAATCATTAGTATTTATATCAAATCATGTCATTGCCGCAATTGGAAGAACACTCTTTTTCATGGAATTTTGCAAATTAACAAGAAAACAGAATGGATTTAGAGAAAAAAAACAGATGTCTAAATTGATAAAATCCTTAATTTGATTTATTTCATCCAAAGCTTCCATGACAAATGTCATTCAAAGTTCAGTCAGATAGAGTCAGAAGAAAAATAGTGTGGTTTTTAAAACACCTCTATTGGATTTAATGATTATCTACCTAATCCTGAATATTTGATGACATAAGCACATGATTTTCTGTCTGTGCCACCTCACTTTTCTATCTCTTTTTAATGTCTCACCTCCTATTGATCTCTGCCTTTCTGACTCTCTTCTTCTCCCTCTTTCCCCCTCTATCTCACTCACCCCTCCCCCCCCCCCTCTCTCTCCCTCCATTTCTTTCTTTCCTCTCTTCCTCTCTATCTTTTGTGGTATATATCGTCGCTGTTTTCACGAAGTGACGGTAGTGAAAAAAAATTGCATTCACTTTGCGTGACGATTTTCCTCACTACCGTCACTTCGTGAAAACAAGGACGATATATGGTTCCTTCTGTATACCATTTCCCCCCTTTCATTTTCTCAATGTAATTACCTATTTTTCAACTTATCTACTATTTCCTTGCCCACCCCTCCCCACTCTTTCTCTTTCTCTTTCTTTCTCTTTCTTTCTCTTTCTCTCTCTCTCTCTCTCTCTCTCTTTGTTTTCAATAATTTCACATCATAAATGAATCCTGTACTTTTAATCAACCTTCAACAACAGAAAATACACAGTATTTCTTTCAAAACCAGACGCTGTTTATGTTTGAAAGCGATACACATTACACTAAGATGCCCCAAGAGAGGCTAACCTGAATGGTATGTCACTTCGGATATGACTAGCAATCAATTAAATGCGTTGATTGTTGTCGAATGGTTTGGCCTTTTACCCCATGCCGGAGACACAAAACCTGAAGGGCGCAGATTTCAAGATCGACTTCAATGTGGAAACTCCATTAAACAGTTAGAGACCATTTCAATTTCATTCAATGTTAATTTAGGATGGATTTGAATTGAAGTATCAGCCTGCTTACACATAAGTGAGGGAGTATGTTACCTGAATGAGCTTCTCCACTCACCTACAAAAGGATTGTTCGATTTTCTTTTCACCAATACATTTTTCAAACCAAATATCACATACAGTATCTATAATGAAAGTGTATGAATAGATATTGCATAATATGGAAAAGGAATTGCCAATTTGTATGTGGACAAAAATGAAATTGTATTTGACATGATACAAATTGAAGATTTCATGCTCATTTCCTTCTGAACATTCTATTTCTCAAACCAATTTCTGAAAATGCAACAAGAATGGACTCAAGTTCACCAATGCTTTTTGTTCTTCATGTTTACATGGTACTAACTTTGTAGATTTCTAAATTTTTCTATACTTTCTCTCAAATTTCACCAATACTGTGCATCAGAGGTGTAGTACCTCAGGGTAGCATCATATCACCCACACTGTTTGTAGTAGTCATTTATGACGCACTTTACTGATTTTCATACATTTTCTCAGTCAATCATTAATACCTGAAATCATTATTTCATGACTTATAGTCAACATAGTGTAGCAAATAATCATGTTCATGAGTTTACCATTCTTGTGCTATGCTGATTTTGCAAATTCCATCACATTGCTATTGATACGTGCAATGCACCTACAGAGGCACAGGCAATGTAATAAATTTACCATTTATGAGTTTTGCTGATCTTTCAAATTCCATCACATTGCTATTGAAATGTGCAAAGCGCCTACATATACACATGTAATGTTATAAAGTTACCATTTATGAGCTTTGCTGAGCATGCGAATTCCATCACATTGCTATTGAAACGTGCAAAGCACCTGCACATACAAAGGCAATGGATTTAAGTATTGAAATTGTCCGACATTAATGTTGAAAACATAGCAGTGACCATCTGAGACACACAGGAATGTGCAAATTCAGATGCTGTCACTATGATTACCAAAATGGAGAAATCAACTCATTATTTCTTGATTTCCCGAACATGACGTAAAACATGCTGCCCTTGGAAAAGGAATCAACTCATCATACGTCCAATTACAACGGCAAACACAGACGATATTAGGGCCCGCGCTTGTCACTATGCCAAGTGCTTTCTTTGCCCGGTATAGTACCAGTCGTTGATTGATGAACGTTGAGCAAATTATGACAAGTGTAGGCTTAATGCGCTGAATTAAGTGTAAGCTCGGCAAAGACTAAACAAAGCACGCAATGGAACTTCAATTTACTAAGTTGATTGATGAAGGGGATCAGATGATTTTTTTGGAGTATGGACGGAAGAAGAATTAATTGGATGTATAGGATGTTGATTAAGAGGGGATTGTGGTAAGCTGTTTATATCTCTGTTCATGTACGCTGGAGAAAGAAAAGCAATAGTTTGTGCAATTGGGTGTATGCTTGCACATGTACATAGCGGTAGAACAGAAGAATTCATGTACCAATGGATGACTATTAGAGATGGACTGTGGGGAATTCATAAAAGCTGTTATCAAGAATGAGAACTACCGGTAGTGAATTTTACTTGCAAAAAAGTATAAAAAGGGTTAAATGTTTTTTCAACTCATTATTGAATATAAAAATTGCTGGGTTATATTCTTTATATGCCTTCTAGTCAGAAAAATATGCCTAATTGACTTCATAATATGGGGCCCAGAAGCCTTTGAGAGGGTAATAACATCATTGGGCAAGGGGCATTAGTCTTACTTTGTGAATAATATTTGAATCAGGTCACCACTAAAGCTATGGTCACAAATCAGAGCAGCGACCGACCGATCAGTAGCCTGCTCGGTTGCTGCTGGAATTAGGCATCGCCCAGCGATTAGGTCGGTGCCCAGGCGGCGACCGCCCAGGCACCGAGCGTATTTTGGGCGGCGAGTGAAAAGTGAGCAGGCGCCGCCCAAATTTTAACTCCGCGCTAAAACTTCAGCGGCGACCGAGCGATGCCCTAAAAACGAGCGGTGCCTGGGCGGCCGCCGCTCGGTGGCCGCTCGGTGGTCGGGCAGCCGCCGGGCAGAATTGGTTAAAAACTCGCCGCTCGGCCCGCCGAGCAGTCTACTTTTGGGTAATGTGACCATAGCATTAGGGGTGGGTGTTCAGGTCCTATCAGCTTCTATTCTCAGTTATATAAACGTTTATTGGTGATACTGGTCTTACACATCTGCCCCAATTCAGATTTAATTTGGCATGCCCACTACTAAAGACCTATACAATTTAAGTCATTTATTTCCTTAAAACTATTTTTACTAGTTTGATATTTTCATATATATTAGGGACCTCAACCACAAAGATTTTATATGATTCAAATTCATATAACTGAATTACAAGTTCTGCTACGATTGAATTTCCAGTTGGATGGTGTCTTTATATGCACAACAGACCTACATATACAATCTGATAGAATATGAGTACATGGCATGAAATGTTCCCTATTTATAGTTATCTGTTAAAATTACAATCAGAGCAACAACAAAATCCCTGCGTCTATTTCCTGCATTCGACTCAGTTTTGAGCACGCTTGGCTAGATGCTTGATTAAAAACACAAAGATAGGATAAACTAGGTCACAGAAATGAACCCACTTGCCAAGAGCCTTAGCATTATGAAATCTAAGGTAGATGATTGCCTCTTAAAGAGTATTTTAATGATGAACAAGATATACATCTGCCATTCTCGTTCAACTGAAATACTGCTTGATCAAAATGTCTTCTGAGACCATACAGACAAACTCGCATCTATCTTCCATAATGATGATGATGATTTTGTTTTGGTTGATTGCTATGAGGGTAAGTATGCTTGTAACAGGTGGATTTATTATAGCTCCTTAACCTATTGTCTCCTGGAGCTGGTTGGCTCCTGTATTAAGCCTATGGGGAATGAGATAATTCAGTAGTCAACAGGTTAACATGGTGTCAGGGTTTAACCCCCCCCCCCCCCCCCCTCCAGCAAAACAAGCCCTGTCCAACTGTAGATTCATTAGCACCCCCCCCCCCCTCTCTCAACCACCAACCTCTTTCAGCCCTACACCTATGCCCCATTTACCTGTCTGCAGGCCCAGATTCTAATTTACACTTAAAGATGAAGTTGAGTTCTGGTCATGCGATTGCATTGTGAAAGAAACGGTGTGGAATCGACCAGAAAAGGTTGATCATCTAGCATATTAGAATTTGTGTGTATTGCAAGGTTCTGGAATCATCAAAATGATAAGAAATTTGGCCCAGTCTTCGTAAAGTAACAGGCACTGTACACAGAAAGATGTATATGGGACTATGCACACGTGCGCGACACGTGCGTTTATCTCTCACACACCAATAGATAAACTAATTTACCAAATATATCAATTAGTCGGCGGTTCCCCGGCAAAATTGTTATCATCATGTATTATAGTCAAAACATACTCTTTCACATGATTGGTAATAAGAGCTTCCATTTCATTTTTTCAGCTTAATTACAGAGCCCATGGGGTGCACTAGACCGTGCAGTCTCTTAGTTCAGATACTCTAGTACACACTACGACTGACACGGGTCTGTGCCTGAAAACTACAACCACCCTAACCATACCTCAGTATGAATAGGGCATTTCAATAGCAGTTACAACAGGGATGAAGAAAACCTATTCTTCTCGTTCAAAAAGACATCACCTCTTAACCCTAATAAGGCCGGGCTATTTGAAGTCTTACTACGGCCGGGGGGGGGGCCATTATGGCCCCCCTCCCCTAAGATCTCGGCCGTGAAACGGCCGATCTCCGCGAAAATTTGCACGCATGTCAAGTGAAGTGTATAGAACAATATGATAATTTCAATTTTTTGAAAAAAATCCCTCATTTGCATATTTATGGTAATTTATGCAAAAAACGTCATAAAATCACATTTTTACCCATAAATCCTATATTATTCATATTTAAGCATTCTTTTTCACTACATATATTCATTAGACCATTTGGAACAATAATACGACAAAAAAATTGGAAGAGCCAGCTTATTCCTTATGTTATCTCTTGTTTTGATAATTTCTTATGTATTTCATTGTTTTTTTAACTCATTTATGTTATTGTTTTTTGTTTTTTTTTCATTTCTTCCTACAATTCAACTATTTTGACTCCCAAAACAACCACCTAAACTTTAAACAAGACCCAATAACCAATGTTTGATCTATTTTTAGGAAAAATGACATTTCCATATGTTTTGTACACAAATCACAAAAATGAGCGATTTTCGGGCTGACATGCAAAGACAAAAGGTCACGTGACCTTGTAACTATAGGTCCGATTTTTTTTTTTTTTTTTTTTCAAAGATGCGCAAGATTCTAAAGAAAAAAGTCAGCGAGCGGCGAGGCGCCATCCATATGCGTTCTCGAACAATCAGAAAAATCGTGGAGGGGGGGGGCCATAATGGCCCCCCCCCCCCCCCCCCGGCCTTATTAGGGTTAAGGCGACTGCAACAAGACAGCACTAATATGAGCTGATTCATAGAAGAAAAAAATAATACAATCTTGCAAGAGAAAAAAACACACCAAAATAACAACTGAATTGGAAATTATCCCTGGGGTATCCTGAAAAGGGAAATTGATTTCTGCCAGACTGCAGCTTGCCCTGCGGCATCTATGAACTGGTGGCCCCCGAGACCGTCGAGAATCGAGGAATCAAAGGAAGAACGATTCCTGTCAAAATGATAAAACGCAAAAGACGAAATCACACAGATTAGCGGAAATCTTTTTGTAGGTCTGAGTCCCGACGGTACTCCTTAAGGTAATGAAATAATCAACCCTGTTTGCTTGGTCAGGGTGGTTTATACGTGCACAGGGAGCTAGAACAGTAACACTCTTTGAAGGCACAATATTTTTTAACAAATAACTAATGTTTGGGAAGGTATCTTAGATGTAGAGATATCTCTACATCAATTATACTTGCCAATAAAAACAAACTTTTTCACAAAATGCTAATAGAGAATTTAAAGAGCTCTCTAAAATAATCCTAGTGCCAATTAAGCTCTAAGAAGATCTAAAGCTACCTTTCAAGACATTTTGTTTTTTAGAAAGAAAGAAAAAAGGCCCTTTACTAATCAACAACACCCTTGAGTATAAAGGCAATGAACTTTTTTATAAGAAAAAAGAAAAGACATTTAGAGAAGGCATTTAATGTGTAATCTAAACGCATTACTCTTTCTTTTCTTTCAATATCATCTCATGTCCAAAGCTCTCCGCAATTTAAATCAACGAGTTGCTTGGGAAGAATTACACAAATAGAAATGGAGCAGAATTGTACACAGCCTCTGGGAGCTATACTCATAAATCTGACCAGACTTAAACCCAAGAATTTGCATAAACCTTGTATCGGTTTCAACTTGTGCGCATCAATCGTGTTTGGATACGACCTTGTCCGTGACCTTCTCCTGTGGTACGTCCTTGTCTTACAAAGCTCCAGATTTCATTTGAATCACCTTTCCCAAGGGCACCGACATTGATGCATAATTTAGCATAGCTAACTAGCCGGGACGTATTCACGCCCTTGGCGCCAATCCATGGCCGAACCATTTCCGAGCTGCGCAACCATCCCTCTTTTTTCCTTGTTTGCGAGTGTCATGCAGCTCCCTTTGGCACTGACGTGCGATCACATACTCCACCCCCCTCCGGTATAGATCTATTTTTAAGGCAGTGTCAGCAAACACAAAAGTTTGGGGATATTGCTAGGTGATGATGTTTCTGATACAACTAGCCAGAGTGAAGGTGTATGCCACGTACTGATGTAGTCCAATCCCAACCTTAATAGTGTCCATTATGTGGGTATTTTTTTGTACAGTCAAGCTTGTCTTAGTGCGACCTCTCTATAAAGACCACCTGTCTATAGTGGTCACACATATTGCCTCTCTAGAAAGGAAATGTGTGTTGTAGAACGTGTCTAGAAAGGCCACCTGTCTACAGTGGCCACCTTCTCTGTTTTCCTTGGGTGGCCTCATTAGACAGGTTTGACTGCATATAAAGGAGCACCGGAGAGCTTGAATACCAGATTGTTGGTGTGTCATAGAAGCAATCTTGGAATTTTATGATCAATCGATGCCAGAAAAAAACACATAATATTTAAAATCAAGGAATATCCACTTGGAATACACAGTGGACATAACATAATAATTGCTGCTCACATCGGGAAGGAGAAAGACAATTAGAGAATTAGACAAAAAAAAAAAATTATAAATCTAGTTGACCTTTATTAAGTCGATCTCAGATTGCCAAATTGTTCAATGCTCAATATACCTTATTTAAGGCTTTGCAGATCAAGAAGAGTATGGTGGGTACTTGCCCCCTCCCCCATCCTTCAAAAAGATGACTTACCGAGGTGAACAGAAAAATATGCATTTGTTCCCTTTCCATTTCCATTCCCACTACGAGTTTTAGACAGAAAGGCATGCAACATGAGTGAAACTATTTTCCTTTTTGGTTCTCAGATATTTTTTTATGGGACTTGTGCTCTCCCCCTCCCCCCATGAGATAGAATCTTGAATATGCCAATGTTTTATGATATATTTTTCTATTCCATATGTACACTAATACTCTTCTCACTCAGTATCCAAGCTCAAGGACTTTTCATCTAATCATGTGACTCATCCACTCATTACTCCACTGATTCACCCGGACATGACCCATGACTAGAGGTCGGTCAAGTTGATCTTCTCTCGGCAAAATTCTCTTCTACGCTAACCATCAATGTCACTTCCAGATGAAGCAACGAACAAAAATCCATGCTTTCGGAGAAGCATCCCCCATATCCCCGCTTGTTTCTGTTTTCTTGGCGTTTTCGTAGAGTTTAACAAGGTTAGAGAGTGTGCAAGGGGAGATTGAAGAAGCTAGCTGCATCGGGTTTATGTCACTACTCCTTATGCAAGGCAGGTACGTGCCTTCCCTGACTGGCATTCGTAATAAGACATGATTTCTCTTGATGACACTGTTGTCTGATCAAAGCTCTTAGCTGTGACTTCGTTAAGAGTAGGATTCATGTATATTCATACAAAAGGGAGTCTGGTTCTCTTAAAGCGTAATCGGTTTATTAATACTGAAGGGAGCCTGCTCTCTCAGGCTGGATTTGTATTAGTTGAATGAGATAGAGAGGGAGAGAGAAGAATGGAGATGAAAATACATCAGGGAACAAAAATAATAATAATTCAAAGATAAGAATCAGGGAAAGAGAGTTTTGTGGGGATTTAGAAAAAGTCTTTTTAATTACAAATTTCTGCCTTCTTTATACAAGGTAACACTTTCAATAACAAGTACTTCTCTTCCAAGGGACCTTATCTGTTGATTTCGTTTTGTTTTTGGTTCCATATGATAATAAGATAATGAAAGATATATAAGGACATTTACACACATACTTTTTAAAAGATATCAGACTTTGCTCTCTGCCGACATCTTTTTTTTCTTTAATGGTAACAGCTATCTACTTAAGATGTGAAACACTTAAGATGTATTATTCAAATTTCTTTTATATGCCATTTCTGAAGTTAGATCATGAATAAACATTAAGAAAACAGAATACACAGTCCGAGGTAAATTGTTTTTTTTAGCAGACTAAAAAAACACCATTACAATACATACAAGTGAGAAAGAGAAATTAAAGTTTCAATAATGACATTTTGACATTCATATAACATTTCCTATGACTTTGGAAATTTCAAAACAAAATATTTTAGAGATACCTATTTGTGATAGTCATTTCATAGTAGTGGATGTTATTCAAGGTCAATTTGTAAAGGATCAGCAGTAACTTGTAATTTTTAATAAATATATATATGAAATGAATGAAATTAAATTCCACAATTTGTTCCATGCCTCAATGGCCAGTGCGGGTAGTAGGAATATAAATTATTCAACATGCTTCGTTTGTCATTATAAGGCTTATTCTATCCATTCAGAAAGTGCCATGGAGTAGAACACACTCATTTATTTTTCAATTTCGATTGATTTTTTATGAGGTGTTTTTTTTCTCTCTCTCTTCTCTATCTCTCTTGCTTCTTTCTCACTCACTCTCATCCTCATTTTCTCTCTCTTTCTCTTTCTCAGTCATTCACACTCACATTTTATTCCCCTTCAATTTCTTTGCTAACTTTTCCTTCTCTCTCTTTACTTATGCTCTTTGCTATCTGTCTGCTTTTTCTTTCCTCTACCTACTCCCTCTTCCTCTCTCCCTCTTCCCTCTCTCTTCCTCTCTCTCTCTCTCTTCCTCTCTCTCTTTCTCGCTCTCTCTTCCTCTCTCTTTCTCTCTCTTCCTCTCTCTCTCTCTCTCTCCCTCTTCCTCTCTCTCTCTTTTCTCTCATAAAATATTGTCTGACAGCCATAACAACATGAAATAAAATCCTCAACCTTGAGTTTAAAACATCCCTACGGCACTAAACGAACAGTTTTTATAATGCTAGTACCTTCATTGGTATATCAAATAACTAACCATTTTGATTCAGGTTATTCTTATTCCAAATTATCCTCTTACTTTCAAAACCAAGTTTCATTGATATTCATATTTTGTTTTTGTTAACCCACACAGTGCTATCTCCTGACAGTGAGAGAAAGTAAGAGAGATGGGGGAGGGGGTAGGCACAAATGAAGGAGGAAAAGTATTGGAAAGTGAAAGATATAGTGAAAAAGGAATAGAGAGACAGACAGAGAGACAGAGTGAAAAAGATATAGAAATAGAGACAGAGAAATACAAATAGAGAGAGAGAAAGAGAGATAGGACAGAAACACAGAAACACAGAGAGATGGAGGGACTGGGAGATAGAGAGACAGGCAGAGAGACAGAGAGGCAGAGAGACGGAGGAAAAGAGAGATAGGCACAGAGATGGAGAGAAACAAATATATAGCGAGAAAGAGGGATTGAGGGACAGGGAGACAGAGAGACAGGCAGAGAGACAAAGACAGATGAAATGAGACAGATGGATGGGTAGAGAGATGGAGAGACAGAGAGTCAGAGAGATGGAAACAGATAAATGGAGACAGAGAGAAAAAAACTGATAGAGGTAGAAAGCTTCTGTCATTTCCACGGTTTACTCATCTTCCCCAAACAATGACGGTCCATTCCTAAAACACACACACGTTCGCGTCGTCTCCTTCGCAGCAAGCTTTTCACGACCTTAGTCGGCAAACCTCCCTCCCTCGCACTCACGCTCTCATGTGAGTTGCTTAAAAAGCCCAGGTTTAGACGCTCCGTGAGAAAACTTGGCAATTCCTGGTTTTGTCATGCCCAGGATCATGCGCGAGTTTGTCAATGGGTATCGAGTTTCCCCGGGGGTGATCGGAATAATTCAATAAGAACCATTGCTCCTTAGACAGGTCGTTATGCAATCTACGCACGTTGCCAATATAGAACTAATGTCGACTGTTTGCGGTCTATGTTTGTGAAAAACAACAGTGTCTATGTAACACGAGACACCGAATATGGAGAAAAAATGATGCAGGTACATTCATGGCCTGTATGTTACTGAAAATTAAGCTTTCACTGATGGAAGTATATAGGGCATACCAATTTATTGGGCCTAAAGTAGTCATTTCAGTGAATGGGGGCGGGGGTTGAGTACAGAATATATGAGGTGTTGATACTGTTTGCTATCACATGATGGGTCTCTAAGGACACATCTACATGTATACATGGTTTCACTTTCTAGTTTGATTAGCCGTATTTGAAATCATATCTCCCTGTACACATAGTGTGAAATCCCCCATTGTATTTCTACATGTTCATTCAGGCAAAAGACGTTAAACTACTTCAAACAAAAAGATTGCTGCACCAAAATAATCTTCACATATCTCTATCTTATAATACACTGGGCCCTGTTTCATAAAACTTGTTACCAATAACAAATGCTTAATTTCTATGACAAAGTTGCTCTCAGCCAATCAAATGCCACAATTTGTGTAGCTTATAACAGTTATTGTACATTTTTATTGATAACAAGTTCTAATGAAACAAGGCCCAGGAATGATGTGTTAGAGACTGCTCTCATGTATGTAGACAATGCCTTTGCATTAAAAACTGCCATTTCTGCATCCTGTAAAAATTGGAGGTTGTACAACACTTGCTCATATTTGCTCTATAATTATTCCTACACTACTAAAATTCTTAACCTCATCAGCAGTGACTGTAAAAATATGTACACAGTCAGCACAGTGTACATGGTTGCAGTGGACAAACACGTATCATCAAAGTATTATTGCAATAGAAACTAGATTATCACAATTTGTATACGTCATTACCACCCTAGTTCCTGCTTTAAAAATTTGATCATTACCTTGTTGCAAATTGTGCCCAGGGGGTGGTTTGCAATTACAGTGATTGCAGTAGAAGTAGAATTAGATAGATTTAACAGAAAAAAGGGAAATTGAAATTCTGTACAGAATTCTTCAATTCCTTCCACATCAGCTCAGGTAAAAAATTATATGAATACCGTGACACACTGTTTGCTTTCGAAATATTGTAGAGATCTATTTATGCAGGAGATATAAATTGCTGGTTTCTGTGCTGAGTGTATAAAGAAAAATTTGAAATGTAAAATTCTAACAAGATAATTGAAAATCATAAAATGGTACTACCAAAAGGTTAAAAATAAGGATCATTTAACCTGTTCAACACTAAATCCAAAGTAAGTAGCGATGAAATATGTTAGAAATCCATCTTGAAGAAAAATTAAACTCTACAATAGGCTGAGAGTCATAATAATAATAATAATAATAATAATAATAATAATAATAATCATCTTTAAAGTTCACTTCAAATTTTATTAAACCGAACAGAAAAACTTTTTTGCCCAATTGATCGTCAGCCGGCAGCCACTGAGCAGCGCCAGATCGACATTACTCTATCCCTTATTGTTGAACGCTAAACAAGGTAGCAACCACTCTCATCTTTTAACGTCTTTTGGTATGACGCGGCCGGGGTTCGAACCCACTACCTCCCAGTTGTGAGGCGGACGCTCTACTGACCGAGCCAACACACCGGTGTTAAAAACTACTGCCATCTTTTAGAGAGTCGAATGGTGACACGACATTTGCTCCTGCGACAATTGCTCCGGGCTTTATTTCGTCTAAGATGTAGGGTTAGGGTTAGGGTTTCAATAGGGTTTTATGTTAGGTTTAGGGTTAGGTTTAGGGTAGGGTATAGTGTTGAATCCAGGGTTGAAGTTAGCCATTCGATTAGTGTATGAAATTTACAGCGGAGCAATTGTCGCCGGAGCAAATGTCATGGAATCAGTCGAATCTGTAAATCCTGTAAACACCTCGTTGTATGATTGGCAAAAGGACTCAAACACACATTTTTCTCACAATCTTAGTTTTGATTGCTTATTCAATAATAAGACTGTAATCCATTTGGAAGAAATTCAGATTTTAATGTGGTGCACAGACGCAGTTGGAGAACAGTTAAAATGATGGTATATTCCTTTCTTGAAAAATCCAGATTGTCTATTCATTGATATTACCAGAAAATAAAACAAATTATAGTTTCAATATCTGGAAATATCCCTGCTATTTCAATCAAGATATATTACCCCCACCCCCCTAAAAAAATCTATATAAAATATAAAATACTTTCCAGAAATTCAAGAGCTTATCGTCTAGTATGAAAGTGACTGATGGTAATGTTTGTGTGATATGACAGGTAATAAAACTAATTATCTCATACAATGAATGATGATGCAGTGTCTTGGTATGAACGAACTAAATTTGAATAACATCTGAACATGACTGATGCTGCTGTTCTTGTAGGAAATGAAGCAAAACTGAATGATTTTTTTAAATGACTGATTATAATATGCTTCTTCTTTTTTTGTGTGTGAAAAAAAATGAATGAGCTAGCAAAAGTAGCAGTAGCAAAACTACATGATAAACTGAAAGCTAAGATGGGTTATAATGTGAAATGTTTGATGACAGTGTGTGAATGATTATATTTTGATATGAATGATGAGGAAAGAGCAAAACAGACATCATCTGTTTGGAGGCAGAAGGACATTAACTCATAAACATTAATACAGAGTTAATGCCCTTCTGGCTCTAAACAGACAACGCAAACTGTGTGGATAAAAGCTAGGATATGAGTGGGAACAATATGTTTAATAAAGATTTGGTGTATACTTAACTTATTTCTCAAGCAAATTCAACTAACCACAATCTGATGAACCAGTACATTCTTCACCGTGTATATATGTATCATTTTTCTCCTCCCTCACTAAGCAAACATGTTTACATACACATTACAGTTTTATCTACATGACTTTTCACAATATTGCCTTCTAGAAGTCTTGATCTTTACAGCTTATATTCTTACAATTGTAAGTAAACTAAAAGGATGATAACAAATCTATTTTTAGTGATTTAAACCTAAATAGACAGAATAAGTGCTACTTGTGTTCAAAATTGTAGTGGCATACAATTCTTAGACATTCTACTACCATACATCTCATGACAAAATAAAACTAACCAAAAAATTGTAGAAATAGAACATTGAAAAGGAGGAACAAAAGAAAATAGGATGTGTTTGAAGCTAACATACTGAAAATCAACTGCACTGAAAAAATGCATTTGAGAAGGCTTATTTCATCCTAAAAATACCAAAATACATTTCTTCTTCATTTGGAGTGCCTAAATCTAATTCAGCACTTAAGTGCATTACTGGAAAGGTCTTAACCAGCGTTCCTCTGTGGGGAGCGGAACAAATATAATTTATTAGATGAGGTTTATAAAAAGGGGCACCAGTAACTTATGAATAAGGTATGATTCGATACTTGAATGTGAAAGATTTACATAGTTATTGAATGAGGACAAATCTCATTATGCATTCAGAAGAAAGGAAGAGAATATTGCAGCTTTTAGTTTAGCCTTTAGGGTGATATTTTCATTGCAATTCTTCTGTCCTTTTATATGTCTGTGTAAAAGCATTTTGTATGAAAGTCTGTGTCAAGCTGTAATGGACAAAGGCTGTATTTGTATTCAAAACAGTGTGAATAAATTTTTCTGTCACCTTCAAATTTAATTGAACTTTTCTTCTAGTACTTATTCAAGTTGAGAGATAGAATTATGAATAATTTCAAGAAATGAACTTTGGGCCATCTTGAATCTTGAATATGATGCGCCCAAAAGGCTTTGTTAAAAGCTGTTCAGGGTAGAGTAAATGCGATAGTGTGTGTGCGAGTGTGTTTATTTTACCTCATGAGCATACTATATTTGGAATAAGAAAGAGGTTGCGAGGACTGCACGCTTCACAGGCGATATGCTCTGCCAGTGCAACTTTTCTGTAGATTATACAAAATTCTAGATCAAACTACATAATTATGTAATTAAAAGGCTTTATTTAAATTTATTATACTATGTTAATTTCATGAGTTACACCATGTAATACAATAAGATATATTCATAGTATGATTGCCAATACTACAAAGAGACACCCAAACACAAACAGCATTTTACAAATATCCAACTAGGTTGCTTGCACATTGTACATAAAAACACATTAAATGAAAAACAGGAGAAAAATAACATTTGAGTGAACTCACAATTATCAGAAATTATGGGAATCATTTTAAATTCTCATATTCTTTCATTCTCTGTTCAACTTTTCTTATAATACATATAAATGAACACAATAAAACAAATCATACTTGTAAATTGTTTTAGTTGTGATTACGGAAAGGGTTATACTTCAGACATCCTTTACGGATTTGAACATCACACACATTTTTCCCCTTCTCTAAATAGCAGTTTGGAAATGCTTCTTTAAATAAATATAAATGAACACAGTATACAGTCATAGTATACTATTCTTTATTTGTAAATATGAAAAAGATTATCCTTCAGACATTCTATTTGGATTTGAACGTCACATGCCTTTTTTCCCCTTCTCTAAATGACAGTGTGGAACTGCTTCCCTTGTGATTATTTTCCTGAGGCCCATTCGATGATGATGGTGTGCGCAGAATACAACTCCCATCTAAGAAGCGCTCTTGGGATATCAATACTTAAAAGAGGGTCCTCCTGAATATTAGATGTGTGCCAAGGGGTCAATCAATTAGCGTCATAGCTACAGACCGACGGGGAACCGTTTGACCATGTGAGTTTCTTTTAATTAACGCAGCTCCCCCGATATTTGAATTCCAATTAGGTCACATCCTAGATACAAGTGGCTGACAAATTGAAAGGTATTAGATTCGGATGTGGGCTTTGAGTAGGGTTGGGCAAACACGGGACTTAATTGGGCATAGGATATATACATGCTACATTTATTCCCGTTTCCATTGATGCACCCACAGGCTGATTACTGTCACATGAATTTATATCATTAACGTCACAACTTCACGTCAGCGACTTGTCAGTAAGATCCTTTCCCCCGGCTAACGCCATCTCTCCCTCTCCCTATCTCTACCCCCTCTTTTTCTCTCCCTCTCTCTCTCTCTCTATATATATCCTTCTTTCTCTCTCTCCTATTACCCCATCTCTTAATAACAGCAACTTCATAAAGATTATTCGCTTTTTATCTTACAATCTTCACATATTTATGAATATTCCTGCGATACACACGTTTTTTGCCATTTAATATTTCTCTAAAATCCTACATTTCCATATATATATAAATATAAACTTGCTTTTGCTGAAGCCTATAATATATTACTAGATTAATTTAAACCCTGTTTACAATGCAGAATCAAGGCAATTCCCTCCACTTTAAAATTGGCTTAATACATTAACAGCAACTAATAGAAACATTTGCATACATCTTTATAACATCCATGTACACCAATAGATGACAAAGTTCTCTTTTTAAATGCGTGCAGTATGATGTTATGATATTTTAGGAGCCATAAATCAACAAAAGACAAATTAACCATTAAAAAACAACCCTTCACTTTATTACCATCTCATGACTTCAAAAATATCTTCACTATCTTTAGTCCGGCTCTTGTACTAACAATGCAGCCCTGGGCATGAACATGCACATGCAATTTACACAATATTCACAGTCAATTTTGAACCAGTTATTGCATCAAGCCTTAACATGCATCCCCGAGCAGCACTATATATGTTCTGTATTGCTACAGAAAGGACAAAGGTCATGAAACATTTGGCGCCCAATAAACCTCTATTAGTATCCAAGCGTTACTACTAAATGACTCCTTAACCCCTGAATGGTCCTTTGTTTTGATTTTGTTTTTGAAGGAACGATGTGTTCACACTGTAAAATATAATTTAAAAAAATGGGTTTAAATGTTACTTCTAAATGACTCCTTAACCCCTTAATGGTCTTTTGTTTTGATTTGTTTTGTTTGAAGGAATGATGTGTTCACACTGTAAACTATAATCTACACAAGTGGGTTTAAGTGTTACTTCTAAATGACTCCTTAACCCCTTAATGGTCTTTTGTTTTGATTTGTTTTGTTTGAAGGAATGATGTGTTCACACTGTAAACTATAATCTACACAAGTGGGTTTAAGTGTTACTTCTAAATGACTCCTTAACCCCTGAATGGTCTTTTGTTTTGATTTGTTTTGTTTGAAGGAATGATGTGTTCACACTGTAAACTATAATCTACAAAAATGTGTTTACGTGTTACTTCTAAATGGCTCCTTAACCCCTCAATGGTCCTTTTGTTTTGATCTGTTTGAAGGATCGATGTGTTCACACTGTAAACTATAATCTACAAAAATGTGTTTACGTGTTACTTCTAAATGGCTCCTTAACCCCTCAATGGTCCTTTTGTTTTGATCTGTTTGAAGGATCGATGTGTTCACACTGTAAATTATAATCTACAAAAATGGGTTGAGGTGTTACTTCTGAAAGACTCCTTAACCCCTGAATGGTCCTTTTGTTTTGATCTGTTTGAAGGATCGATGTGTTCACACTGTAAATTATAATCTACAAGATGGGTTTAAGTTGTGAATACTTCTGTGAAACTCTTTGTCAAGTGATTATGTATCATCGGTTGAGAATGAGAAGGGCCCTACGTCATCAGAAAACATTAGACTAAACACCCTTCTCATTCTCGACCAATGATATATAATGGATTGTTGATCAAGGACCAAACTAAATTCTCATTTATCTTACGGTTGATGGACCAGTAAGATATGAAACAAAGTGTAATTTGCTGAAAAACTCTCAATGCTGAAAAGCATTAATACAAATTACGAAGCAGCCCAAACAAACTCTATCTTAAATGCTTCACTTCTTACTAATTTATTTCTTTTTCATCGAAATTTGTTTGGTCAATATTATTCATTTGTATGTTTCATCATCGCAAATAATTTTCTGACTCGCTAAATGAATGTCATGAGCATTACTCTGTCACTCATTCAACAAACAAAGTGAAACATGAGATGAATGCTATCCAACTTTGAATTACATATGAATTATCTACCATAAAACAGGATGAATTAGGAAAAGAATTGGAAGAGCAGTTTTCCTGAAAACTGAGATGGAATATAATTCATTTTTAATATTTTTTTATGGGAAGCAGAATTGACAAGGGTCTCCATCATCCCTGGGAGGGTTTTTATGTAAAAAAATCACATTCACACTTTTTTGTTCCTATTCACGTTACTTTACAATACCGGGTTGATGGTTCATAAACAACTTCACATCTCAGTTAGATCATATCATCACAAGAAGAGATTGAGATAAAATGAGAAGATAAAATATGAGATAAAAACTGGTCTCAGAATATTTATTATTTCATAAAGCTGAAATAAAATATTTCAGAGATAAAAATGAAAGATAAAATATAACATAAAAAGTGGTTTCAGAATAGCAAATATTTCATAAAGATGAAATAAAATGTTTCAGAGATAACATATAAAGTGGTCTCAGAATAGCAATTATTCCATAAAGATAAAATAAAATATTTCAGAGATAAAATTGTGTTCAGAATCCAGCCCCAGTTTAATAGGTTGTCTCTCAAAACAACAATAGATGTAATCTTCACCTACAAATGGAATATCACTATATGCACAAAACCAGAGCAACATATTTCTTCCTGTGAGTACTACAGCACGGCATTACAAATTCACCATTCACACTACTCCATGCACATACATGGCAACGTGTCTGGCATGCAATATGCACACCCACCACAGGCCACCATCAATATAGACGACGACATCTGAACATTACTAATCCGGTCAATGTCAACCAATCGTCAGAAAAAAGGAGAGGGAAAAAACGAAGTGCGCGGGAAGATGAGTTCAGCACCGACCCGGTTGCCATTGCGCCTGCCCCTGACCGTCAATCAAAGGGCGATCATATTTAATATTTCGCAAATTTGGATGCTTTTTAGCAAGCGCTAGAGCTCGTGCAATTAAGCTGGAAGGACGTGGGGGGTTGCAAGGGAAGCAACAGCGAAGGACGTTGCAAGGAGCTAGCACATTGATGTCGACTTAATGTTCAGCTATTCCTCATTAACCTGTATGTGTATGGGTGGGACTACAGGGACTGATGTGAAAATAATGGAGAAAGGTGAAGGACTTGAATGCTCCATGGGCAGAAGTTTAAAGGGAATTATGAACTGTGGTAATGTCAAATGTATTTCATGTAAATCAACCTGAGGCGAATGTCATACTGACTCATTATCTAACTATACCCTGTGGTACACTACTAAAATCATGTTATCAAGACCATGACTGGATTAACAAAAATGAAGAACAAACACTGAAAATTAAACTCATGACCAAAAAAGAATAAATATTGCAGGTATGTTTTGTGCCCAGGAGGGCTGTAGTTGGGGAACTCCTAATAGTTTTGATGTATTAGGAATTTCCCTGATAATGCTCTTGATGCTCGGCACATGCATTGGAGTGCCACGCAACAATGAAAGGTCCTAAGGTCCTAATCTTTTTTTCTGTAATTCATAGATGTATAATGTTTTCAATCAAATTGATTTTACAAATATTGCACACCAAAATAAGACGGTGTTGTGAATGCACTGGACTATTGAAAAATTTCACTATTCCAATCCAATCCAATCAAGGTATTTATAAGGCGCCAATATCTAGTTGCCTAATCAAAGGCGCTGATGAAAATGAAAAACTACCAAAAAACTATTGATAAAAAAGACTCGGGACTAACAAGATCTCAGATAATTTGAAAATATCAACTTAACTCTTAAGCTGCCACCCATACAATGCACCCAGTGCCACAGTGCTAATCTCCTGTGTGCCAAGTTAATGTTAAGGTTGGTTCAAGTGCGTGTTATTTAAATCTTTACAAAAAACAAATCGCTGAATTACTCGAGAAAATCCAATCTGACTGTTGTATACAAAGACGCGTAATCCAAAGCCGATAATCTGATGCACGCGATGGTACTTTCAATAGCGCTGCAAAAGCACTCAGCACGGTGCAATGGGCATGAACAATAACTGTTATTACATATGCGCGCTAGCGTGAACAAAGCAGCGTAGCGGTGGCTCGCTCGCATGCACACGGCACTATAACAATAGCGCGCTAGCGGTCTCATGGCAGGATAAGAGTTCAAGGCAATTTCTTATACTGTATTTGTCCTGCCTATCATCTTCGCATTTAGTTACACCTCGGTGTAATGTTCGTAAATGTCAACAGGTGATGCTCATGGGTGTTTAAATTACCTTATATTTTGGAGATTTTTGAAGTCTTTATGATAATATCGATCGTTCCTTTAAACTGCTTGAATTTGAAAGGAGCAGTGCTCCAGGGTCGCGAGTACTTGGTCATTTCAGAAATAGAAATTCAGGCGGGATGACAGAGGGATTGGCGCATAATCTCCGGCTGGATACAGTTTCAGCTGCAGTTGAATCCAATACATGGACTTTTAAGAAAGAAGAAGGATTCTGATGTATTTAGGTATGCAAGTTCAGGTACAGGGAGATTATATGTAACAGTGATGTATGACTGCCTCATGCAACATGATTCCTGCTGTGCAGTGCCATGGCGTGCCGCAAAACTGTTGTTGTTGTTGTTGTTGCTGTTGTTGTTGATGTTGTTGATGTTGTTGTTGTTGCTTTGGTTTTAATGATGAATGTTGTTAGCATTAACTTTTGGATCTCAGACTACATAATCATTTCTATCATCTTTCAGCCTTGAATAGTGCATCGCCTGCTATATATATATGCAACATTAAGTTTGGATCCACAAATCTAATACATGAAAATAAGACAACTTACATTATGCATAATTTTTAAGTATGAGATGGACTAAATTGGATGTTGCATAACTAGGAGTCAAGATTTTTCTAAATCAACAGACATGCTTAACCTGTTGATAACTGAATTTTTTCATTCCATAGGCTTAATACAGGAGCTACCCGGTTCCAGTAGGCAATGAGTTAAGTGACCATGCAGCTGTTTGTATTACATTCACAGCTTCCATTCAGGAAGAAAAAAAAAAAAAATTCCTTATTTAAAAACCCTTAGGTTTTAAGTGACATTTTACCTTGCTTCAATATTACAACTCCACTCGTGTTCAGATTTCTTTTTTCTTTAAAGTAGTCGTTCAGGTTGAAATTTAACATTTATACATGTATGTCATAAAGTTTAATAAAAAGGCAAAAAGTACATTTGATACATATATCTACATAATATGGTTAATTCTTCTGTAAATATCACATAATGCATGAATAATGTCAAATTGGCTCTCTCCTTTAATAGATAGTACATCATTAGAGATATGAGAGATATGAGAGATATTAGAGATATGAGAGAATAAGAAGAACCTCCTTATCTGTGGAGTTCATCTAAAACAAGGGATCAAATTTCAATTCGAGACTCATTGCGTAATGATTTTGTCATCCTCCTCCTTTTCACGCTGATTATTCTGGCAATGAAATTCATTTATCATTCATGTGCATTACTTTTCAAACCCAATTTTAAAATGATTCTCCCTCAAATTTCCGTCGTTAGAAACACTTCAGTTTCTTCCATGGAAATGCTTTTTAATGCAAACACTGGTCAACAACAAATAATATTCAATGCATGCTCCAGCCCACATATACCATTGGGAAAGCTATAGATTCCAAGATGTCAATTCATCCTAAACCAGCCCATGTAGAAGCCATTACAAGCTCATTAATCATTCATCGTAACAGTCCAACGACTTACTGGGAGAACTGTACTTTCGCTAGGATTGACCGGTACCCAGAATGCAACAGCATGTGCATTTGAAGCCGTCATGAATCAAGTTGGTTTGTATTATTGTGAGTGTGAGTGTGAAGGAAAGGCATGTGAACTGACTGCTTGATTGAAAATACATGCGCTTCAGATCGATACACTGCACGATTTCTGAATCTATCAAAGTTCAGAATAACTATGCCACTGAGAAATGTGATTATCGCAAACGAGGGCCTCGTAAATCCTCACCCGTGCTACGTGAACGTAACGTTTCATAAAGAATCATCGTACCGCAGAAGGGGCATAGACTCATGAAAAAGGGTACCACATAAAGAACACTAGTTTCAAAGAGGCCAGTGGATATATGTTTATTATCACCCGAGATGCCTGCTGGCCGATCATTACTACGCCCCGCTCATTTATACGGTTCTCGTTTGACACAACATTCACATTAGAAAACGATCATTATTCTTTATCAAAATTTTGCTTGAACAATACTGAATCATGCAATTTGCTATACATGACACTTCTTTAAATATATGATTCAAGATTATTTTATTGGTCCATGCATGCAAACATTACATAGAAATTTTGCTTTCAATGGCTTTTTTGAAGCAACATTTCTATGCTTAGAATAGATAAAAGTAATTACATATCATATAGCTATGTGGTTTTCATGAAGCTATATGATGAATTTCGCCAGTCAGAACAGGGAGTTGATCCTGTCACATCTTCGGAAAGATCCCCAGTCCATGAAACGTGTTTGCATAGTAACTGAGATATAGCGCACGATTCATTTATCAGACCTGCATCTTATCAGGGGCCAGCTAGAATTCATAGATACGCGTGGACAGGCCACGGACATGGGCTACTGAACGTAAACATTGACATTATTATTGCATAGGCTGAATGCTTGGCCTATATCGGTGGCGGATACTCTAATTGGGGATGGGGGATATAAAAAAAGGAGCATGTGCTTATTATCAGATTTCACTGCACCGGCTTCATCGTGACATAATTCCTTGAAAGATACGATTCATTTTTGCTGATATTATTGGAGATTGATATTATTGGAGATGGGAAGGGGTAAGAGAAGGGGAAGATGGAGAAGAGACAGGGGAAAAGGGAGGGGAAAAGGGAGAGGAAGGGGTAGAGGAAGGGGTAGGGGAAAGAAGATAAAAAGATGGGGAGGGGTAAGGGGAGGGGTAAGGGAAGGGATAGAGGAAGGGGTAGGGGAAGGAAAGTAAAAAGAATATGGGGAGAGGAAGGTGAGGGCAGGAATCTAGGGCACAGGAGAGGTTTAAGGTGAGGTAAATGGGGGAGAAGGTAAATGGGGGAGGGGGCAAAATGAGGGGGCAAAATGAAGGGGCAAAATGAAGGGGCAAAGGAATGTGACAGAGAGGAAGGAATATCGTGAGGGAAATAGGAAGGAGGAGGAGAACAGAAAGAAAAGCATGATCAGAAACCAATCAGAGGATGTGGTTGGTCAGAGAGGGGTAACTTAATTGAGACAATTCACAGTTTAACATTCATACTTGAGTTTGGAGAAGTTCCTTTTAAATGTGATTGAGATGTAGGGCCTGCTATTTAATACATTTTTTAAAGGAAGACAAACATTGGTGAATACCTCTTCTAAAAAAAAAAAAATCACTTAACTTTAAGACAATTTAGAATCATATCAATCTCTTTAATAAATACTATAGATGGGAGAGGGAATTTCCCCGTTTGCAATATTTATGGAAACCTTTCACTTTTTGTCAACAACGCTTTTGATGATTTAAGATGTTAGCATTTTGAATGGAATTCTTAAATCAATTCTGACAGATTTGTGGCACTCATGGGGCACTTTATAATATTTAAACTATCAAATGAACTTTTAAAAATGCAGAATGCTACAGGCAACTAGTGGAAGAAATTATATGTCAGAAATTATTAGAAGAGTATATGTAGCAGTTATAGAATGTTAAGGGTAAAAATGTCAAGTGTGTGCCTCTCATGGGGCACATTATTGTAATAGGGCATCTGCTGTATGAATAATTGAATAACATATATGGGGGGGGGGGGAAGGACAAATAGTTGCAATAAGAGCATTGGGAAATACAAATGCAAACTGCATAAAGTTTTGGAGAACAAAATGTGGAAGATAATGCAAATAACAGTCCTGCTGAAAATGATGATGATGATGATGATGATGATGATGATGATGATGACGATGATGATGATGATAACAATGATGATGATGATGATGATGATGGTGATGATGATGGTGATGATGATGGCGATGGCGGCGATGGTGATGATGATGGTGATGATGATAGTGATGATGGTGTTGATAAATATAATTACAATGATTTTTATGATGGTGATGGTGATGATGATGGTGATATTAATGATAACAATTTCAAAACAAATGATGAAGACAATGATGGCGATGTCAATAACGACAGTTACAAGAAAAAAATAGTGTTGACGAGTATGACAATGATGATGATGATGATGATGAAAATAGAATGAAAATTATTTAAGCCCGCAATTCAATCCAGCAAACAATGCTCAATCTTCACTCTTAGGGGAGTGCTATTACCAGAATGGTCACCAGAAGAACAAATTACAACGCTTCCTGCATACTACCAGTTTTAGTACTCCTGGGTCTGGAGTGGCAAACATACTGATGTGTTTTAATAAAAAAAATACTAGGCATAAATGAAATTGACCCTTTGATCAAAATTTGAATGACAACTAAACTGCGTAATCATCAGTTATCGGTGCTTTAATGTAGTCGACGTAAACCACTTAGCTAATTTCCAACTCTCAAAATCTTGGAGATGACAGATTTCACCTGTCTAGCATTATCGTTCCTTGGCATTTAACGATCCTCCATTTCCCAACCTCTTGAATTAGTTAGCATTTACATGAATAAGTTATGGCCTTCAGGCCGATATTTTTCATAACTTCCAGACAAGCCGAGCTTAATTATGAAGGTTACAGAGGTTATGACAAAGGTTATTTTCACTTCAATACAAGTACCTAGATGTAATGTGGATTATGAAAACTCTATATTCCAATTTAAAAACATGTTTTTGTCATTTAAGTAACTAAAAAAGGCCTTATTATTTTTCTCTGGATAATCTCTTCAAAAGTCAAGATGACATTTCTTGACCAGTTGACTGCTGAAATCTCTCATTCCCATCGACTTACATAGTAATATATTGTAACCTCAATTGCAAAGGTTACAGAGAGGGATTTATTTTCACTTCAAAACATGTACCTGCATGTCATGTGGATAATACCAATTTAATTTTTTTTTTTAAAGACCCCATTCTTTTCCTGATTTATTTCTTCAAAAGTCAAAATTAGATTTCTTAACTTGTTGACTGCTTTAATCTCTCATTCCCATCGACTTAATACATGGACCACCCAATTTATGCAGGGAACGTGTTAAATTAATGTTCTTTAAACATTACATGTTGTTGTATCCCGGGTTGAGAGGCATTAGCTCAGACATGTCTCATATTTAATGACCTCCTGGCAGTTACTTTTATGCTTCCTCAGAAGACCCGACATGACAAATTTCAAAGTCCATCAGACATATTAAAGTTCTAATTGTCACATGTCAAAGTCTAGAAACGATATTCTTCTGATAACATACCACAGCAGACACCTACAAATTTTGCAGGTGTTTTTCGAGAATCATAATTCATCAAAGTCATCATCAGAGTCGAGTTCAAGGTACAGTTTAGAATAGATAAGGGCTCTATGAGTCACAGTAGGTCTGTCGATATCAGCTTGAGATTGCCAAATATCCCGCTATTTGTCCGGTGCATTTTCACCAGCCCGAAGACTCATACTATGCGCAAACGCTGAGCAAAACATCTCAAGCTAATTTCTCAAGCTCGAGTTTTAAGTTTCGAGGTCAAGTCTTGAGCTGATGAAGACGCAATATGTAACTTCAGGATTATTTCCCAAATCAGAAATAGCGGGCTATTTGGCAATCTCGAGCTGATGAAGACAGGTCTAATATGATAATTGAGGCAGCCGCGAACAAAAGCAATTGAGATAAGACAAATAGGATTGTGAAGACTCTCAAGAAATCAACTCAAGGGCAATGTCAATAGCCTATTGTTCTTTCCCTATAGATTAGATTAATATTTAATTGATATTTAATTGCAATTTACTTTTAAATTTGTATAATGATTTCAAATACCATTATACCCACAAATGCAATATCGAAATATGAAGAATTATTATATAATTTGTCTTAGTCAATATGTTGGCATATAATTATGTTTATACATTTTCTTTTTGAAATTATGTTCATTAGCTGTTTTTATTTGTTTATGGTATTTAGGCAGTACTTAGTAACATGTCACTTTTTAACAATTTTGACTAAATATTCTGTAATTTTTTACAATGTATATATTTTCAATTTGTGTAATTCATGTACAATTCAGTTCTGAAACTGCCATTCAAGCTGCAATAAAATACCATTTATTTATCTATCTATTTATCTTCATGTTTGAAATAATTGATAATGATGTCATTGTCATGTTCGCATATTAATATCAGTGGTCTACAAGTCTAATGAAATTGCACTGGGTTGACTTTTGGAAAATATGTGCACAGTGCTTTCTTAAACAAATTGAGCAATTGTGTTGTTATGATTCCCAAATCACCCAAGCAGAAGGCTTAAAATGTATAAGTACCTTGAATTACATTAATGTGATAAATGAAAAAGCTGCAAATTCAATGCTATCATAAATGAAAAAGCTGCAAATTCAATGCTATCATAAATGAGATCGGATGACAAAAATGACTCGGGTGTGTTACAAGGAATTTCTACAAACACAGACAGTGACTTTCTTCCTGTTCAAACATATTCCGATCATGATATTGTCCCAAAGCCGTTCTCGATCCATGTATGCCAGAACAGGGAGATAAAACAAACAGTGGAAATACTCGGCACAAATCCGCCAAGCCAATTCACAAAGTCGTCGGCCTTTGTCTAGGAGTAAATACCAATGGCAAACAGACTGCAGTCTGGGAACTTGATCACATTAAAATCATTATGAGTTTTATTGCAACCTTGGATGGATATGCATTGAGATCTCATCTTCTGATGATCATTACATGATTATCCATTTAGACTCTGTCCTAGCTATTATGACATCATTGATTAAAGGGAAATCCTACTTAGACACCATGTAACTTAATTGTGCATTTGAATGAATGTGCATGTTTACACCAGAGGTAATGTGACCTTAAGGTTTCTCAGAATCAATTCACTTGAGCTGTTGGACGTTACATAACAGGATTTACACGGTATCCTGGTTTTATTCAAAATAAAAGTAATCAAATATATTGAACATCTATCGATCTGTTTTGTTCAAAATATGGGAAAGGAATATATTTTGAATTATATGTGAGTACTTAAAAAAGAGGTTTGTCGGTCATAAATCACCAATCCATAAACTGTATACAATTCCAAACCCTATACATGCATGCGCACTAAACTGGAAAACCAAAGAGTGGCTATTTCTTTGATGCATGCCCCATTTCATAACAAAAAGGTAATCTTCATAAGAAGTAGAGCAACCCCCCCCCCCCCCCCCCCATTACTACCCTCCCACCAAGATAAGACATATTCATTCTAGGTTGACTTTATTGGTTAAATATTGTTTAAACGGAACATTTTAATCTTCTTATCTATGAGGGAGATGCCATGCTATATCATGTGATATGTTTTGAGCCAGAAGGGCATTAACTCATATACTTTAACACAGAGAATAACACTCTCCTAGCTCCAGACAGATGATATGTGCACTGTCCCATGTCAATTAATAGTATATTATGGTGTCAAAATCATTCACAAGAGGAGAAATGTGATAAGAGAAAGAGAGAGAGAGAGAGAGAGAGAGAAAGACAGAGACAGACAGACAGAGAGAGATAGACAGACAGACAGATGCTGAGAGTAAAAACAGACAGAGAGACAGGCAGAGAGAGAGAGAGAGAGAGACATACAGAGAGAGACAAAGGAGAGATGTATTATGTTTATATGATCACTATACCAGGCTTTCATTAAAGGTAATACAAAGTTTTGGTATGGGGTCATGAATTTGGTTCAAATGAACATATTGGAAGCCTATATATATGCGATCCTTCAGTATTCAGTGATCGTTGTCGCGGTTGAAATCGAGTCTTAAGTTATGAAATTGTAAATAATATACTCTTTTTGTTGTATAGCTCCCTCTCAAGGTCAAGATATTAATTAAGCTATAAAACAATGTTTATTGACTAAAATCGACCAATTTGCTATTCTCGTTTTGAAGTTATATATCACATCTACATATTCTGAGAGTTTCATGGTCGCTGTTACCATTGTACGGCCGTAGGCGCTATTTGAAATTTATCTAAATTTACCGGGAGCACCACTAAATTTTTATATTCAATTTTTCTCGAAAGCAGAAGTGTTTTAGAGGCTAAATTTTCTAGTACTTATAATACATCCACAGGGGCATCCACATATATCCAAATTGTAAAGAATCACTATCCACTCAATTTCCAAAATTTCCCAAAACTTTGTATTACCTTTAAAAGCCTATGCTTTATCGCACGTACGAAACACCCACAGAGATGTCATTGGTATTATATGTATACACCGTACAGTAATCCTTGATGAAGTATCCTACAGCATTATTTAGGCACTGTATGGTAAACACCCATTCACAAGGGATGACATTGTAAACAGAGAGAGAGAGAGAGAGAGAAAAGGATAGGGGAGACAACGAGGAGAGAGGAGAGATAGAAAGAGCTGGGAAGGAGAATTAAGAGTTGTAGTTGTGATTATCATGCACCTTTTTTTACTTTCCCCATTAATTTAAAAGGGTGGTGCTAATGGATATGTGGACTATACATACACCAGGGACTTGCTGAATGTCGGTCATTGGATATAGCACATCCTCAATATCCTCCAACCTTCAATATATATACAAAGTATTTTGGATAAACAGTCCTTCACAGGATGCATGAAGTGGCGGGAGAGTGAGAGATAGAGAGACACACACACACACACACACACACATGAGAGAGAGGGAGAGAAGAGAACGAGGAAGAGAGAGAGAGAGAGAGAGAGAGATGGAGAGGGGGATCGAGGAGATGGAGATTGGAAAAAAGACAGTAAAATTAAGATACCTTGAGAGAGAGGGGGGGGGGGTCAGATAAAGCATACAGGAGAGAGAATACAAGAGAAGAGATCCAGAGCAAGAATTTATAGAGATAAACAGATACCGGTATAGAGAGCAATGCATGAGATTGAAAAGAGAGTGAAAAAGAGAGTGAAAAAGAGAGAGAGAGAATTAGAGAGAGAGTACAAGAGATGAAAGAGAGCAAGAAATAATACAGAATGAGAAGAGATGGCGAGCAATGGAATGAATGGAATAAAAAAGAGATTGAGAGGGAGAGATCTAGAGGGGGGAGACCAACACTGTTTATTGTTCATGTAAATTTGATGCTGCATGGTGTAACCGTAGAAGAGAAACGTGACATGCACAGTTCATTTTACTGCCTCAAACACACATCCACCCGTCCGTCCACGATGACAGTCCGAAACCTCCAGCCATCTCAGTCCCACGACAGCTGACCTCCTTTAAACTACTACGCCAGCTCTCAACTCTAAAACATAGAGGGAAAAAATCTGAATGCTATCTTCGGACGGATGCCAGGCATACACGAGTGCACACAGACGGTGTGGAGGTAAGCCGATACACATAAAACGAGCTATGCTCGCTCATGTATACCCCGTCTTACATTGGGACAACACTGCCGCTGCTCTGTGCAGTGTAAGATGTACCGGCGTATAACGAACGGACCAAGTGATATTCGTAGGATAAGCAATATGAAGGAAGAGGCAGGCTCCCGGCTTCTACCTTTTTCTTCAATGGTAGCAAGATGAGCTGCATGCATTGCCCCCTTTACATAATAATTATCTACATCTTGGGGTGATTTTAACGTGATTGGTATATAGGCCTTCATCAAAGAATCATCATATTCTCTCCTTCGAGCTTGGGGATACTCCTAAGTAGGTTGACCTAGACATTAAAAAATATAATGGAGATTATTTTGGGTGGTTTAACTGCTAATGAAACAAGCGTGCTATAAATAATTTGCCTTGAAGACGATATTATGCTAAAATTCTCTCGTAAAATTTGGATTGGCTTGCCATAACACTGTTACTTAAGGCTTATTAACCTGTATGTATATGGATACTTGCAATCATGCACAATTTGATGAAAGCTCACTTAAAAAGATTGCATGACATAACCATATTTTATTTCATATTATCTTTTTACAATACATACATACATGTACTCAATCATCAAGTAGAAACGGACACTATCTTTGGAATTCTTGGAACACTATCAAATAGTAAAGAAAACCGAGATGAACAGTGAATTCTATTTCAGTGTTAAGCTTAGATATGTGTACATGAATTAAATTTGGTTACCTTTGACTCAAACACCAATTATCTTCTCTACAAATCTGAAAATCTGAAAGGTATCCCATTCAATGCACCAGTATGTGAACATATAATAATCAACAGTGTCAAATAAAAAGAGAACATGAATACTGAAGAGATACATTTACAATCTTTTTTTAAAAAGCTGCAATTTTATCTAAATTTACATATCATATTGAAACATGACACTGATTTTTTTTTTTTTTTTTTTTTTTTTTTTTATTGTTATTTTTGAAAAATTAACAAAGTAAAAGCAGCAATATAAAATATAATATCATCTTAAAACATGACACTGATTTTGTATAATAATCTCTCAGTCAAAACATATCCAGAGGAATAATTTACCCAAATAAAACATAAATACCTGAGTAAAACCAAAAAAGATAAACAATTTAAACGTCATTTCCTAAGAGTCAGAAGGCTGTTATTCAATCTTGGTAAAATTACATGAGTTTACGCAACTCAGACTCTCAGATGACCACATTTATTGTTAACTCTGCGAGTAACATGTTACCTACTCCATGCTCTCCACCAACAAAATGTTCTTTAAATAATGTCAAGAACATTCATAAGAATGAGCAGACGGCCCCTTTAACGAAGCTGAGTAAAGATTGAACGGCACATCATACCTTAACTAGAGGTATGTCTCCTCAGAGTTTGTGACATACCGATCATTCGTGTTTCCACTCCACAGCCACACAAGAGGGCTTATGATCCAGTCACACCGATTAGAATGATACCAAACTGACCCCAAACTGACCCCAAACTGACCCAAACTGACCCCAAATTGACCTCAAACTGACCCCAAACTGACCCAAACTGACCCCAAATTGACCCCAAACTGACCCCAAACTGAACCCAAACTGACCCTAAACTGAGCAAAAAATATAAATTATTAGTTGTATGAAGGGTTTTGAGCTTAAACTATGTGCGAAAGAAACCAGATGACCGTGCAATTTTTTGTTTAAATCTAATGGTTTGTGGAAAAATACCCGGATGACCATGCATCGTCTCAATATCTCCAAGTAAAAAAGGGCTAAGACAATGGATGTATATGCACACAACCCTTGCGAATGCTTGGTCAAGGACAAATAAGGTCTTTATCTCTATGTTATATGTGCAAGTTAATACCAACAAAAATAAGGATGTAATGGTGAAATTTGTAGGTTTCATACAAATAATAATGGCTTTTCTAGACTAGGACACAAGGGTATAAATAATGCACTTGCTTTGAGAATATGTTACTTATTGTGCCGTCTCATGAAATATGCTCATCAGCTGATGGGCAATGGGATATACCCTTGTATCCCATTCAAGACCACTCAATATTACGTGAGCATGGAACCCCTTACGGTCAAGATTTTGTTGTTTATCAGTCGGTGTGGGCTCGGTGTGGCTGGGGTTTTACATGAATAGGCCATCACCTTTAGGAAGGTGCTTCGGCTGGCGCAAAGAGAGTTGCACTATTGGGTTCATTGCTTCTTGGCCTTGTAATAGGGGTTTAAATTACGCTGTGCTCAGGGACACATTACATAGGAATACACACATGAACACCAAAAGGGCAGACTTCAATCTGGTAAGCTCTGTCTTGTATCAAACAGCTACGTACTAGCCACATGTTGTATTAATGATACAAGCTTTCTAGCGTAAGGTTTGTCCTCCCATGAGTGAGAATGTATACATTTGTGATTTACTAATATGAAATGATTCAAAGCGCTATGTATAAAGAGACATATGTCTGTAACACATGTAAATATACAGATAGATAGACACTAACATGCATAGACCACATTTGGAGTAATGACTATTATGAGATTCCTCTTAAAAATATTGAAATTCTTGCTTGGAGGCTGAACATTGAAATCAACATTTACTTTAAATAACTGAGACTGTGAGATAAAGAGAGAACGAGAGAGGTTTTTTTGGGGGGAGCAACAGGGGGGGGGCAATCCTTAAACCATCAAAAAGAGTTTCCCTTTATTAGAGTGATAGAGAGAGAGAAAGAAAGAGAGAGAAAGAAAGAGAAAGTGAGAGGGTGAAAGTACATTAAAGGGTAATCCTATCATTTTGTCATATTGTGACACATACATATCATGGAATAACAAACATAATACATTTTAATTGATAATTTGGTCTGACAGCTATCAACTCAATGTAATCATTAGGTATGCTTAAATCTCTGATATAGCCAGCAATGTGTGTGACAAACTGCCTTGGACTTGCAATAATTTATGTACGGCCCTCAGTCAACACGGTATGGCCAATTGATAGAATTTGTCTTTTAATGCATCAAAGTCAAGTACCAGCCTGTCGAGCTGAGTCAATCAAACGTTGATCAAAGTTCACCATTTTGTTTTCATTATTCTGCTTCTATTATTCTGGTGTTGCTCCTGGGTTTTTTTTTTATTTAGCTAAGTAAGTGGAAGACTACATATTTGCCATTGCTACACAATCATGCATATGATTCACACAATCATGCATATGATTTACAACTTCACACAGTCATATAATACATGCTGATCCTTCAGAAATATAGGTGCCACTGAAGTAGGTAATATAATGCAACAATAAGAGTACAAAAAGTTTGATAACAACTTCTAATTGTTATTCTTTTGATGTATGAATGTTTGTTATGTTTTTTAAACATCCTAATAACTTGAAGAAATGTTGGATTTGTAGAGCTGTAAATCTGTTTGTATACATTAGGTTGTTGCTATATGAGGGAAATCTCAGCCAATTTTGCAGTGACACCCACTCTCAAAGAAATGTAGCCTATTCCATAGGAAAAAGATCATGAAATCATGATCATAGACTAATTTTCCCACCATATTTCATTCACAAGTGATCTACTGTACACAAATAAATCATGGATGGGATATTTAACCACTATCAAATTCACAAATTTAAGTCATATAATTAAACTTTTTCCCCCACAAAATCATTACCAAATGCAAAAATTGGGGCTAATGACTTGCACATCCTTTCTGCTACAAATACTGGATAGTGCAAGCTTAATTAATATGGGAGGTACTATTAAACTATTTTCCCACACAAAATCATTACCAAAGGAAAAATTGGGGCCAACGACTTGCACATCCTCTCTGCTACGAATATATTGGATAAATTGCAAGCTTAATACCCCTTACAGAAAAATTGGTAAGCGAGTTGCTAGCTTGTGATAAGCGAGCACAGCAGCTAGCGGCTAGCCAGCGACTAGCTTGCAACTAGCAAAATATGTAAATTAGGGAAAGATTTCATCCAATCAAAAATCAAGAACTTGTGACCGCAAGCTAGTAAGCGTGTAGGCTAGCAACCCAGCACCCCCTGCAAGCATGCAGGCTAGCAAACCTGCAGCCCTGCAAGGGTGCTGGCAAGCATTCCTGCTAGGTTGCAAGCAGCCCTGCAAGGGTGCAGGCCAGCATTCCTGCTAGGTTGCAAGCAGCCCTGCAAGCCTGTAAGGGTGCAGGCCAGCATTCCTGCTAGGTTGCAAGCAGCCCTGCAAGCCTGTAAGGGTACAGGCCAGCATCCCTGCTAGGTTGCAAGCAGCCCTGCAAGCCTGTAAGGGTGCAGGCCAGCACCCCTGCTAGGTTGCAAGCAGCCCTGCAAGCCTGTAAGGGTGCAGGCCAGCATCCCTGCTAGGTTGCAAGCAGCCCTGCAAGCCTGTAAGGGTACAGGCCAGCATCCCTGCTAGGTTGCAAGCAGCCCTGCAAGGGTGCAGGCCAGCATCCCTGCTAGGTTGCAAGCAGCCCTGCAAGCCTGTAAGGGTGCAGGCCAGCATTCCTGCTAGGTTGCAAGCAGCCCTGCAAGCATGTAAGGGTGCAGGCCAGCATTCCTGCTAGGTTGCAAGCAGCCCTGCAAGGGTGCAGACCAGCATTCCCGCTAGGTTGCAAGCAGCCCTGCAAGCCTGTAAGGGTGCAGGCCAGCATTCCCGCTAGGTTGCAAGCAGCCCTGCAAGGGTGCAGGCCAGCATTCCTGCTAGGTTGCAAGCAGCCCTGCAAGGGTGCAGGCCAGCAGTCGGGTGTAGAAAAGAAAGATAATTAAGGGATCAATAGTATATAATGTCCATGCATAAATCAAATTTGCTTCGATAAATACCAATAAATACAATGTGACCAGTTATATTCAAAATAATGTGTAAAGTTATATTTTTCTTTTTCATCTTACAGTTACTCAACATGAAAAGGCAGTTTATCAGAACTAATGAACATGTTACATGTACAGGCAAACACGCTTTTCATTTTAAAAAAATGTTCTCGTCACATCCTTGTGTCGATGCATTGCAAAGGATTACATATGTTGCTGAAAATACCACTGTATTTAGGCTAGTATATGTACATGTTTATAAATATTATCTTGCATATATTTATTGCTTGCCAAAATTTACTACATCACAATGTTGTGAATGTGTGTAGCACAGATTTTAGTCAGGAAAAACTTTTCTGACAAAGACAAAACTATGTCTGCCTGAATCATAATGGCAGATGCAGTAAATTTTAAAAATTATATGTAGTACATGACATGGTTTGAAAAATGGTGTATTTCAACAATAAGTCCTCAACAAATTTTGATTTTGTGCTTATTTTTTTCAAGTCGAGTTGCTCTTTCCAAAAATGCAAATGTCAGTAATATAGCCACTTTGCTCAGCCTTTTTTGGTTACCTCATATAATATGGCACAGATTTTTTTAGCACACACTAAAAATCACACACTTGAATGGAGCAGACAACTAAAGCTTCTGAATTGTAGTATAATATTACTGTAATAATGTACATGTATATGATAATTTAACATCTAGAGGTTAAACTAACTTCTGCTTCCGATGACAAAGAAAAAAACTATTTTTACACTAAACCCGTATGAAACAAATCTATTCCTTCATCAAAAGTACTGAGCAAATGAGCGAGGAGCTCGCAATTGCAGATGCCGATGTGCCAGGCTTATGGTTGTTGAGATGGTAGTAAGAAAAGTGGTATTTGGCAGTTTTAACCTTTTATTTATTTACAACATGCTATAATTTTTGAAAATTGGAGTGGACTAGGCCTTTAATTTCTCTGCTTCTTTCAAAACCAACTTGTTATCCGGGCAGATCAAATGTTATAATCAACAACGATTGTAAATATCTTTGATTTGAAGCAATAACAAAACTTTAAAAAAAAACTTTAAAAAAAAATTGTTATCCAGGTTCTTTATCGATTTTTTAGAAAAAAATGTTTAATGAATTTAAAAAAATGTATTTTGTTTGTTTAAAGGTACTTACTATGTATATCCCATTTACAGGCCAAAAAATGAAAAGATTAAATTCCAAGGGCATTTGAAAGACAATACTAATTTAGAACTTCCCTTAAAACGAGTGGGCTTGAAAATGGCTTTTAGGGGGTTATTTTATTTATTTTTATTTTTTAGAGCCCTACGTGCGGACGCGCACTTTGAATTAATTTTTGTATTAAAATCCTTTGGGGAAAGGCACGCCGCCCCGGTTGATGTCCTAAACTTCATCAGGATGCATTCTGAAAAAGGAAAGAAAAATAAAGACAAAATTGTTAACTTGCATTAACTTTAATACATGTACAGTGGAAACTCAATATAAAGAGATCTGATATAACAATATTCCTGATATAACAAAGCACTCCTTGTCCCAGCTCTTAACATTCTATTGTGTTTTAAACCTGATATAATTAGATTCCTGCTATAACAAGGTAATTTGGATAGTCTCAAAGACTACAATGTAAACCACATCATCAAGGAATCTGGTTTAAAGGGCAGGTTTAGACTGGGTTTAAACCACACTTAGACTGAGGTTTAAGTTAAACCGACGTTCAGAATTTGGGTCTTTAATACCCAAATCTATAAGTTCCAGTATATGGTAACACACACACAGACAAATAATTTTGCTTTAAAATTCATTGTCTTGTGGAAAAATTTGATGACAGTTACGAGTACCCACAAGAATATTACTTGTCCCAGGGATTTTGTTACGATGAGAAAATACTCTGAAACACGTACCTAAAGTTTTAAAATGCCAATCACACAAAAAATTGATTTAAAGGGCACGTGTGTCATGTTGGACATTAACCAATAAAACAATGCTTGTTACCCTTTATCTCCACCAAGAGCTCCGGATCCAGTGGCACAGTTTCCTCCTCCGAACTCTTGTTCGGCGCCACCCTCAGCCCGCAGGCTTTCCCTTTGGCCAAGGTCTCCTGGCCGAAGACGACCTCCAGGAGACTCACTAGGAGAGTCTCCTTCGTCTGGCCTTTGCGAAAGGCCTGCCGCTTCAACCCATCCCTTAGGATGGGTTTCCCCCCAGGGTAAAGGGGCACCAAGGTCTGATGTGGAAAAAGATAAAGAGAATGAAGTTCTATTGTCAACTGGCACATGCAAAACCAACCAACACATTTTACCCTAAACCCACTGGCGCTTATTAAGCCTACATGTACATGGTTTCATGACTTTTGCGTTGGAATCTCGGGCACATTTTCAGACTTAATATAAGGCACACAGGGAAGTGGTTCCCAAATTAGGCAACATTTTGTATATGCATGCTGGTCTGAAAATCTTAAATTTGCATTACAATTTAAATTAATCTTGATACTGCATGTAAATTCTTTTTCAAGCACCATTATTGCTGAGGATGTTACAATGGGTATCTATGCAAAAAAATCACAGAGCTTTACGGAGTGATTCATAGGCAAGAATATAATTCCTTGCATAAATTGAAAACTATTTCGTAAAATACATGTATGACTTTCCAATGTTGTAGCTTACATTACCCTCTATCTTTGTGTGAATTTTTGTGCTGAGACCCGAGGGAGGGGCCTAAAAAATCCCCCCCCCCCCATGCTTTGAGATATACCCTAATAGGATTAGGATTAAAACATATTCAGATGAGCATTAAAACAAAAGATTCTTTCTTAGCAATGTATAATTCATTCCTGCATTGAAGGTCTCAACAAAGTTGATGTATTACTGTATTAGCTATTTTGATAAATCTTTTCAACGTTCAGACAACTTCAAGACCCTTGGGCCACTGACACATTTTTTGTTATGCCTGCTTCACTCTCTTTTATGCACGTTAAAAATATCCTAAGGCACGTTTCATTTCACTTGATTTTCCCCAATTTCCAGAACCTAATTTTTTCTGCAACACACATTTCCCTCAAAACCCAAACTTCAGATATCCCAAGTATAGCAGTCCAAGTTTTAAGAAAGGATCCTACCTCATCAGGGTACTCCAGGTGTGCATGAGAGCTCTGGGGAGAAAAACAAAATAAAAACAAGTGAAGTTCATAATAGTGTATTTCCTGCCTACTGTACATTTCATTGACAATATCAAAGCAAAAAATTCAAAGACCTTTGAACACAAGAAACATGATACAGCGGAAACTAGGGCTGAGTCAAAACGTTTAGATGATGTTTAAGTGTAGAAGCTCAACTAAACAAAATTATTATCCCAAATGAATGAAAGTTTTCTGCATGACACAGAATATTAACAACAAAACCAAGGCCTACTGCCAAAAGAAAAAACAAAATCTTAATGAGCCATTGCTACCACAAACATGTTTAATACAGTAGTATAGAGTATACTTACAGGTGATGATCCCGATGCGGCAAAAAAAAGTTGCTTTGGCTTGGAACTGGATCCCTGAAAAACAGTTTTTTTTTAAGGGAAGACAAATCAATACATATCTAAATAAATATAGCACCATGGATTTTGAAATAAATTAAAGTAACACATGCAGCCTTTTCACACACAGCTAAAATTCATCGTATCTAGAGATGATGAGAATCACTCAACAGTTTTAAACATGTTTATAGACAAAATTTCCCAGTGTGAACATCGTTTATACGATGTTGGGATAGATACAAAGTCGCGATCCATACGCCCCTAAAAGCAGGCTGCAGATACGAAGTTCGTATCTAGAGAGCTTGACATTTTGTGTGTGAAAGGAAATTTGTGTTTAAACGTGTTTAGACTGGATGGAGCGTGCGCTTTGATTGATATGACATGACCTTCAATGCGCAATGGCACTACTGCGCATTTTACGAGCAGTAGTTAATCACGAAACTATGAACGATCGCAACGAAATTTCTGTGTGTGAAAGGCTCGTGATTAGTTTAAACACGTTTCAAACACGTTTATACTAATCATGTTTATAGAATTTTAGCTGTGTGTGAAAAGGCTGATGGTCTCTTGCATAAAGCTAATCAGGAGTTTTGGTGATCAAAAATATTTTCATTAAAATTATAATTATCATTATAATTAGGGTTATGTTAATATATTGTAATTGAAAACATTTGATAAAAATAAAAAAGTTCAATGTCACATTTAATTAATGGCAGAATCTTAGTTTAGAAAGTGATGCAATGCAGTTCCAACACAAGACAAATATGTGATTACATGTACAGCTGTATATAAAAAATGCTCTTTTTAATTTCTGGCAAGATTTTTTTCTTAATAATGGTAATCTGTGATAATCTTCCATGTATTAATATAACAGAAAATCAATATCTTTGAAGTCAATTTTCTTCCCACCCCCCCCCCCCCCCCGACCAGAACTTTATTGTAACTGTAATACAATTTTCGGGGGGGGGGGGAGGGGGGGTTAATATTAATCCTGATCAATAGATCAATAGCATACAGCAATAATGTCTGATGAAAACTAGATTTTAAGCAACAGAAAACAGGTTATGACAAACCCAAGACCACTTTAATTAAAGGTATGCCTACACATGTACTTGCTAACTGTGTTGAATTGTGCAAAACTACAACAACGTTGGGTCACTTCTATATAGTTAACTTGGAGAAAATTTCCAAAATTGATAGTTGACTAGTAATGAATGAAATTGAAAAAGGAGTTCTGGTTTTGAATATATCTCAATATTCATTTAATTTTTCACATTCCACCCTCTGAATGCAAGACGATAGCAGCATTTATCTTACTTACTGATACTGAGGCTTTTGGAGTTTGGACATTCAGAAACTGGGCGGTCAGAGTTGGGGGCGGAGGTGCGGTCAGCGTTGGGGCCAAAGGGGCGATCAGCATTGGGGTCGGAGGGGTAGACGTGGTCGGAGCCAGAGGGGTGGTCAGGGTTGGGGCTGTAGAGGCGGTCAGCGTTGCTGTAGGTGGGTATATAGGGAGATGTTGAAGTGGCCTCTTCTCAACTCCTTTTTGTTCCTCATGTACCTTAAAAAAATGTTTAAAAAAATCCTGTCAAACTTGCTTAAGTCGAATCTACTGGAACCAATTAAAAAAAACAAATTTGACTTACATGACACAAAAAAAGAAGATACTATTAAAGAGAGGGGTCTCGTGAATACCTTTGGCTTATGCAACATTTCTACTTATGCAAGGATGACTGAATTGTTGACTAGTATTTTATTCATATGATCATGATTTTTTTCAAAATATATTTCAGTACTCCAGATATTTAAATGTGCAAAAACTTGGGTGGGAAGATCATTTACCCATGCGTGTCCTCAATTATGGAGCTCCCTTAAAAATTATGTAAAGCATTTCTGTTTGCTTCTTAATTAATTCTACATGTGCCTTGTTTACTCCACACAGTGGATTTGCCACAATGTACATACAAATTGTATTATTTAATATTACTATTATCATTATTATAATATGTTGGGCCCATAAATTTAGTCTGTGACATTCCAGGATTCTAATTCTATTATTCTCACTGAATTTGGATGTGTTAAATCAACAAAAAAAAATTCATTCTTTTCATTAAATTAAGACAAATGGACACAAATACCGTAACTTAATATATATATTACAATGGAATAGAAAACACAAACCTTACCTGATTGGACACAAATGAAGTTATCTCCTTCAGGAGCTTTATCTTCTTAGGTGTAATATCTGTGATAAAATCGGGGAAAAAAAAGAAGATAATTGATTGCCTGGACAAGGTTTAGATACTGTACATGTTAAAAATGAACTACCGGGGGTACTGTTTTTTCATTATTCAATGGCATAATGAGCCAAATATGTTTGAAGGTCCAGCTGCTGACAAGCAAAAAACTTGATGCAAGTGAAAACATTGAAGAAATACAAACAATGATTTGAAGAAAGAAAAAGAAAACAATCAGTACGCCAGTGTCAGTGTTCTTTTTTTTTTAATGTTTAAAAATAGAGACAATTGCAGTTTACCTTTGTAAGATACAGTGTAGGCAATGGAAAGAGTAATGTACATGTACGTTACTTACCCATTGTGAATGACTGGTTTGACTGGTTTGACTGGTTTCCTGTGTTTGCTTTCAGCCGCTTGTTTTCTACTTCGAGTTCTGCTACTCGCCTCTTGAGAGTAGCATTCTCCCTTTTTAGAATGGAATGCTCATCCTCTTTCTGTGAAACAAAAACAATTACAGTTAACGTTGCATAACTTGTTCTTTAATAGGAAATTTAAATAACACATGTTTTGCACAGTTTGATTTTTTTTTTTAATAATTGATTTTACTTGGGGAAATTTCGCCTCATGTGACTTCTAGATATGCAAGGTTAACTGTATATATTATCTCATCAGGATTAGTGTGAAATTTAAGATACATAACTGGACTAGTATTTATGAAACAGGTTTTAAAATATAAATAAATGAAAACTACATGAAAACAATCAAATGAATGAAATGCTTATTGATATCAATTAGACTCAAGGACAGTTGTTTAGAGAGAAAGTTTGGATAATTTTCAGCAATTATCCATCAAAACCAAGAAATTTTAGGAGGCTACTTCCCTTTTGCCAATAAAAAAAGACCAGAATCCTTTGCAGTCAGATTGCAGAAATATAGAGATTATTATTTGGTTGAATCAGACATTGGTATGATTTTATTTGAGTGACCATTGTGCCAAGGAAATTGAAGTTCAGCATTTTAAGTACAGTTCACGAACCTGTGCTGACAGCATCTGTCTGCACAGTTCCTTCTGGACCTGTGCAGCCGCCTCAACGGCTTGGACCTTCTGAGTCTTGGTGGCTTTGTTGGTGGCTTTGGTGGTGGCTGTGGTGGTGGCTGTGGTGGTGGCTGTGGTGGTGGCTTTGGTGGTGGCTTTGGTGGTGGCTTTGGTGGTGGCTGTGGTGGTGGCTGTGGTGGTGGCTGTGGTGGTGGTGGCTTTGGTGGTGGCAAATTCCACACTACCATCCTCATGAATTGATACCATCTTCATTTCCGTGATCAATTCTTCTTTGTTTTCTACACAAAAACACAAAAAGAAAATCATATTGTAACCGGCTGTACTTACTGAAGCGCTTAGAGACTTCGGTGGCAAGCGCTTTATAAGTAACGTTTTTATTATTATTTATTATTATTAATATTAAGTGACTTGACTTCACTCGGCCCTAACACAATATAATCCAAGTTGCTGCGACCGTGCATGCACCCTGACCTGAAACCTTGATCATAATTTGCCCATTTGAAGCGTAGGTGCTTTTTTATTTGTCCCTTTCCGCACAGTTGCTACAGCCTTTTATGCGGAAAGTTCTGGATGTCCAATAAAGAGAAAATCCTTAGTCCTGTTTAAACCCTGAACATAACCTAAACTAATATAGCTGGAGGTGCAAACATACATGTACCGGTACATTTTGGAACAATATTTTCAAAGAATATGGTTGCTTCCTTCCACTGTTAGAGGGGATTCTAGATAAATACCCAAACCAATTTACTCTGGGAAAAATGTGCATCCAATAGATCTAGTAATATTAGTATAACATTACAGCAACTGACACTTGACAGAGTATTCATTTTACAAAGAAGGGAACTCCTTGGAGCAATCATTAGGCCATGTAAGAAAATATACATGTTTAGCGTCCCCGCCCGCTTCCTTTTTGGGGGCCGCCTCCTAGACCTCTATTATTTTTTTTTTGAAATTTTTTGAAATTTTTTGAAATTTTGTTTTTAAAGAAAAAACATGAAAAACACTGCTAAAATGGATCTATTTCTGATTTAAAAGAAAAAAGAAAAAACAAATCTTGAAAAATAGCCCGACTGTCAGGGAAATTGTACCGAGCAGCCATTTTAAGTCTTTAAGAGAAAGAAAGGACCTCTTCCTAACTTTGTTAGACTCTATCCTAATTTAAAAAAAAGCTGAACGCTAAACACGTTGTTTGTTTTTTTTTTGCCTAAAAGTCAGATGCAGGAATATTGCCTGCGTCAAAAGACTAAAATAAAAATGATAAAATTCAATGTAGATTTTCTAGATCTAAAACACACACAAAATTGCTAGAAAATGAATGTAGTACTTACCACTTATCTTCAGGATCTTTCCATGATATGGTTTTCCTCCTTGAAATTTTATGTCCGAGGCTGAGCCCACGCTCCTTGCCTCTTCCGGCACATTTTTGAGGTTTTCGATTGAAACTTTTCTCTCATCGACCCAATAAACAATGCAAAACTTCTTCATTATCTATATAAACTGCAAACTAAAAGTACAGATAAAGCCTGAAAATATCTACCGACGAAATCGAAACAGAAACAGAAACAATCTCGTAAAGAAGAAGAAGAAACGACGTATAGCTAGGAGTAGTACCGCGTGTATTGTCATGCAGATGAAAAAGTTTTCCTTCACAATACATGCGTTGCACTTTCTTTCGATCCGATCCCTTTCAAATTTCGGCCGAGACAGGAAGTAATTTCCATATCCGCACGTAGGGCCGGGGAATATTTCAGCGATATCAAGCGATCGAAATATGGGTTAAGAAGTAATTATTTCGAATTTGGAAACCATATAAATTATTATTTAAGGAGTAGTGTGTCATTGAAATCTATTTTGAATACAAATTTGTAGCGAACGGTGTATCGTTAGAGCTTGCCACTCTCGAATTAACCCATGAGCGAATGGAATAGTCCATCCAGTCTTCGTAATGTGGTCATCTCCTCGACCATGCCTACCAGTACCTAGGTAGCATATATTGGCACGAGCTTTAGTGGAGTCATGAATATTCATTAGTCCCTACGTCACAGACGTGCGGCGTGCGTACTCTGTCATATACACATGTACTAGTACACGAGTACGTTCGTAAGCATTAGTACATGTACGTTGCTCCGGAATGAAGAGAATCACTATAAAGGACGAATTACTCCGTGAAGCCAAGTACGAACAGAGAATTGAAAGCAACTACACTCCCTAATCTAGCTAGTTTTGTAATAACATATAGTTAATTTTTTTTCATAATAGTTTATTCTTTTGTGGCTTAATACTAAGGAACTGTTAAAAAGATGATTTGTAGACAAATGAAAATAAAGAAAACATGTGCACCCAGCAGTTCAATGCAGTTCTTATATTATACTTAGGCCTATACCCACCTACCAAATATTACTTGCATATATGTTGCTTAAATAGTTCGATAGTTGACAGCCACAATATTTAGTAAAATAATAGGCGTTTCATGTATTGCTGGTAAATTGCTCGATAACATCACTCAGTATGATTTGATTCGATATATATATCATTAATGAAACTATTTCAAGGCTATAAAGTCTCAAACAAACCAACACCATTAAACCGAGTGCCAACACCATTAAACCATGCGCCAAATTTAGTAATCTTCTTTTGTGTATCGAAAGACCGTGGTTTCCTGTTTTTTTTAATGAAAATTGGAATTTGATACTATAATGTTCGAGTACATCACTTTTATTATGATTTGATCTGAGATATATCTCATTAATGAAACCATGCAAAGGCATTCTAGTCTCAACTTGCAAACCATCACCATTAAACCGAGTGCCAACACCATTAAACCATGCGCCAAATTTAGTAGTCTTCTTTTGTGTATCGAAAGACCGAGGTTTCCCGGGTTTATTTAGGGAAATGGAAATTTAATACTGGTAAGATGCTCGATAATATCACTTAGTCTCATTTGATTCTATATATATTTCATTAATGAAACCATTTCAAGGCTATAAAGTCTCAAACAAACCTACACCATTAAACCGAGTGCCAACACCATTAAACCATGCGCCAAAATTAGTAATCTTCTTTTGTGTATCGAAAGACCGTGGTTTCCTGTTTTTTTTAATGAAAATTGGAATTTGATACTATAATGTTCGAGTACATCACTTTTATTATGATTTGATCTGAGATATATCTCATTAATGAAACCATGCAAAGGCATTCTAGTCTCAACTTGCAAACCATCACCATTAAACCGAGTGCCAACACCATTAAACCATGCGCCAAATTTAGTAGTCTTCTTTTGTGTATTGAAAGACCGAGGTTTCCCGGGTTTATTTAGGGAAATGGAAATTTAATACTGGTAAGATGCTCGATAATATCACTAAGTCTCATTTGATTCGATATATATTTCATTAATGAAACTATTTCAAGGCTATAAAGTCTCAAACAAACCAACACCATTAAACCGAGTGTCAACACCATTAAACCATGCGCCAAATTTAGTAGTCTTCTTTTGTGTATCGAAAGACCGAGGTTTCCCGGGTTTATTTAGGGAAATGGAAATTTGATACTATAACGTTCGAGTACATCACCTTGAATATGATTTGATCCGAGATATATCTCATTAATGAAACCATGCAAAGGAATTCTAGTCTCAAACTAACCTACACCTAATCTAGTAATCTTCTTTTATGTATTGAAAGACCGAGGTTTCCCGGGTTTATTTAGGAAAATGGGAATTTGATACTATAATGTTCGGGTACATCACTTTGTATATGATTTGATCCGAGATATATCGCATTAATGAAACCATGCAAAGGCACTCTAGTCTCAAACAAACCATCACCATTAAACCGAGTGCCAACACCATCAAATAATGCCCCAAATTTAGTAATCTTCTTTTGTGTATCAATAGACTGAGGTTTCCCGGGTTTATTTAGGAAAATAGAAATTTGATACTATAATGTTCGAGTACATCACTCAGTATATTATTTGATCCGAGATATATCTCATTAATGAAACCATGCAAAGGCATTCTAGTCTCAAACAAAACTACACCATTAAACCGAGTGCCAACACCATTAAACCATGTGCCAAATTTAGTAATCTTCTTTTGTGTATTGAAAGACCGAGGTTTCCCGGGTTTATTTAGGAAAATGGAAATTTGATACTATAAAGTTCGGGTACATCACTTTGTATGATCCGAGATATATCTCATTAATGAAACCAGGCAAAGGCATTCTAGTCTCAAACAAACCTACACCATTAAACCGAGTGCCAACACCATTAATCCATGCCCCAAATTTAATAATCTTCTTTTGTGTATCAAAAGACCGAGGTTTCCCGGGTTTATTTAGGAAAATAGAAATTTGATACTATAATGTTCGAGTACATCACTTTGTAAATGATTTGAACCGAGATATATCTCATTAATGAAACCAGGCAAAGGCATTCTAGTCTCAAACAAACCATCACCATTAAACCGAGTGCCAACACCATTAAACCATGTGCCAAATTTAGTAATCTTCTTTTGTGTATTGAAAGACCGAGGTTTCCCGGGTTTATTTAGGAAAACGGAAATTTGATACTATAATGTTCGAGTACATCACTTTGTAAATGATTTGAACCGAGATATATCTCATTAATGAAACCAGGCAAAGGCATTCTAGTCTCAAACAAACCTACACCATTAAACCGAGGGCCAACACCATTAAACCATGCGCCAAATTTAGTAATCTTCCTTTGTGTATCGAAAGACCGAGGTTTCCCTGGTTTAGTTTAGGAAAATGGAAATTTGATGCTATAATACTATAATGTTCGAGTACATCACTTTGTAAATGATATGAACCGAGATATATCTCATTAATGAAACCAGGCAAAGGCATTCTAGTCTCAAACAAACCATCACCATTAAACCGAGTGCCAACACCATTAAACCATGTGCCAAATTTAGTAATCTTCTTTTGTGTATTTAAAGACCGAGGTTTCCCGGGTTTATTTATGAAAATGGGAATTTGATACTATAATGTTCGGGTACATCACTTTGTATATGACTTGATCCGAGATATATCGCATTAATGAAACCATGCAAAAGCATTCTAGTCTCAAACAAACCTACACCATTAAACCGAGTGCCAACACCATTAATCCATGCCCAAAATTTAATAATCTTCTTTTGTGTATCAAAAGACCGAGGTTTCCCGGTTTTTTTTTAGGAAAATAGAAATTTGATACTATAAAGTTCGAGTACATCACTTTGTAAATTATTTGAACCGAGATATATCTCATTAATGAAACCAGGCAAAGGCATTCTAGTCTCAAACAAACCATCACCATTAAACCGAGTGCCAACACCATTAAACCATGTGCCAAATTTAGTAATCTTCTTTTGTGTATTGAAAGACCGAGGTTTCCCGGGTTTATTTAGGAAAATGGAAATTTGATACTATATTGTTCGGGTACATCACTTTGTAAATGATTTGAACCGAGATATATCTCATTAATGAAACCAGGCAAAGGCATTCTAGTCTCAAACAAACCTACACCATTAAACCGAGGGCCAACACCATTAAACCATGCGCCAAATTTAGTAATCTTCCTTTGTGTATCGAAAGACCGAGGTTTCCCGGGTTTAGTTTAGGAAAATGGAAATTTGATACTATAATGTTCGAGTACATCACTTTGTAAATGATTTGAACCGAGATATATCTCATTAATGAAACCAGGCAAAGGCATTCTAGTCTCAAACAAACCATCACCATTAAACCGAGTGCCAACACCATTAAACCATGTGCCAAATTTAGTAATCTTCTTTTGTGTATTGAAAGACCGAGGTTTCCCGGGTTTATTTAGGAAAATGGAAATTTGATACTATAATGTTCGAGTACATCACTTTGTAAATGATTTGAACCGCGATATATCTCATTAATGAAACCAGGCAAAGGCATTCTAGTCTCAAACAAACCATCACCATTAAACCGAGTGCCAACACCATTAAACCATGTGCCAAATTTAGTAATCTTATTTTGTGTATCAATAGACCGAGGTTTCCCGGGTTTATTTAGGAAAATGGAAATTTGATACTATAATGTTCGAGTACATCACTCAGTATATGATTTGATCCGAGATATATCTCATTAATGAAACCATGCAAAGGCATTCTAGTCTCAAACAAACCATCACCATTAAACCGAGTGCCAACACCATTAAACCATGTGCCAAATTTAGTAATCTTCTTTTGTGTATTTAAAGACCGAGGTTTCCCGGGTTTATTTATAAAAATGGGAATTTGATACTATAATGTTCTTGTACATCACTTTGTATATGACTTGATCCGAGATATATCGCATTAATGAAACCATGCAAAAGCATTCTAGTCTCAAACAAACCTACACCATTAAACCGAGTGCCAACACCATTAATCCATGCCCAAAATTTAATAATCTTCTTTTGTGTATCAAAAGACCGAGGTTTCCCGGTTTTTTTTTAGGAAAATAGAAATTTGATACTATAAAGTTCGAGTACATCACTTTGTAAATTATTTGAACCGAGATATATCTCATTAATGAAACCAGGCAAAGGCATTCTAGTCTCAAACAAACCATCACCATTAAACCGAGTGCCAACACCATTAAACCATGTGCCAAATTTAGTAATCTTCTTTTGTGTATTGAAAGACCGAGGTTTCCCGGGTTTATTTAGGAAAATGGAAATTTGATACTATAATGTTCGAGTACATCACTTTGTAAATGATTTGAACCGCGATATATCTCATTAATGAAACCAGGCAAAGGCATTCTAGTCTCAAACAAACCATCACCATTAAACCGAGTGCCAACACCATTAAACCATGTGCCAAATTTAGTAATCTTATTTTGTGTATCAATAGACCGAGGTTTCCCGGGTTTATTTAGGAAAATGGAAATTTGATACTATAATGTTCGAGTACATCACTCAGTATATGATTTGATCCGAGATATATCTCATTAATGAAACCATGCAAAGGCATTCTAGTCTCAAACAAACCATCACCATTAAACCGAGTGCCAACACCATTAAACCATGTGCCAAATTTAGTAATCTTCTTTTGTGTATTTAAAGACCGAGGTTTCCCGGGTTTATTTATAAAAATGGGAATTTGATACTATAATGTTCTTGTACATCACTTTGTATATGACTTGATCCGAGATATATCGCATTAATGAAACCATGCAAATGCATTCTAGTCTCAAACAAACCTACACTATTAATATAAACCGAGTGCCAACACCATTAATCCATGCCCCAAATTTAATAATTTTCATTTGTGTATCAAAAGACCGAGGTTTCCCGGGTTTTATTTAGGAAAATAGAAATTTGATACTATAATGTTCGAGTACATCACTTTGTAAATGATTTGAACCGAGATATATCTCATTAATGAAACCAGGCAAAGGCATTCTAGTCTCAAACAAACCATCACCATTAAACCGAGTGCCAACACCATTAAACCATGTGCCAAATTTAGTAATCTTCTTTTGTGTATTGAAAGACCGAGGTTTCCCGGGTTTATTTAGGAAAATGGAAATTTGATACTATAATGTTCGAGTACATCACTTTGTAAATGATTTGAACCGCGATATATCTCATTAATGAAACCAGGCAAAGGCATTCTAGTCTCAAACAAACCTACACCATTAAACCGAGGGCCAACACCATTAAACCATGCCCCAAATTTAGGGTTACCCAAATTTAGTTATCTTCTTTTGTGTATCGAAAGCGGGATCGCCCGGTGTGGTTGCACGGGGTTTGCCGCTCACGCCTCGAAAACCCCTTCCCATGTTTAAGGGTCATTGGGTGCGGGGGTTTCGAAATAATGCCCTTTTAAAAAATTAAAAATCTGGTGTTTTTCGGATATTTCTGAAATTTTTCCAAAAAACAGACCCACCTTCATTTGTATTTCTGTTAAACATGGGATCCATGTTTAAGGATTATTTGTGAAAAACGGATCCATTAGAGCGGCACACCCTACAAACAAACCTACACTATTAAACTGAGTGCCAGCGCCATTTTGCAGGTTTATTTAGCGATGGAAATTTAATACTGTATATTAGTTCGATGACATCACCCGTTCTGATTGTATGTAAATAGATCATATCTCTAGATAATAGTTTGGGTGTCGATGCGATAAAGGGAATTCATAAAAGACTTAACTTTAGATCAAACCAAAATTGTCCGTTCTGAAATAATTTGTCAGCTAGGCAGAATGAAGTTGTAGGACATTTCCAAAAATACGCCGCTTGCTAACTGATTAAAAATATTGCTCTCCAAATATTAATATTTAAAAATACTATGATTTTCATCAAATAGGAACCTATGAGTCTAACAATTTCTCACTGATAATGTTGATCGAAAGATGCAATCACACACAATATAACATCAAATCATATGGACACTGCATTTCTTTATTTGTAAGAAATAGATAAGGATGAAACAGTAAAGAGAACTACAAGTCATGGATTAAAAAAATATATATACTTCCGTTTTGTTTTCGTTTTCTACCCCTTTATAAAGAATCTTTTGAACGTACTATAAAGCCCTTGATATTATCCTATGCCCTCCTCCTCCCCAAATTTGAAACATCTCCACCGCCTCTAGTCCTTACTCACTGGTGTCAAGTTTTTCCTTCCAAAGAGAAAGCTAAATTGAGACGGAAAAGAATACAAAATAATGTGTGACTTACTGGACATTGATGACGTCTGAGAAAGGGTACTCAGGGGTAAACCACATTGTTGTCCTTGATGTGACACATGCAGGACATTGGTTAAAATACTTTGGCTTGTTCATAAATCTCATCTGCCGGGACACCCGCTGGGTCTCTGCTCTAACGGGCTCATCTATCGTGAATACAGTCTTTCAAACACATAAATTACATTTTGAAGGAAGAATTATAAAAACAAAGCAGTGTTTAAAGAAATAATCCATGGTTCAAAATAAAAAACCTCGGTATAAAGAAGCAGGGTCGGAAATATATAATCTTACGAGCCATACTTTTCATCTAAAGGCTCTACAGTATCAGATGTATAGATTCAATGTATAAATCTTAATATATGTATAAATTATATTTTGCATCGGACAGATATTCATTGACACATAATTATCTTTATTGCAAATCAAGGCGTTTCGATTGGGGTGCTGACCTAACGACCTGGTCCTACTTTCTAGTCCAAGCTGATATAGGAAAATATTTTACTTGTGTCTCGCTAATTGGTTGGATCTACTGAAGCACTGGAGCCTAATTTGTTTCAAAATATGACTATAAAAATAATTTTAAATTATGTTTAATAATTTTTTATCATTTGATCTGAATAATATAACGCGCACGCGCGCTGAACACTTTTTCCTCTTTAACAACGTAACGTGACTTTAAAAGGCTTGAACAGTGATATCTCTACACGTGGTGTCGTGGTTGGCGACGACATTGTAGATGTAGTTCAGGAGAGGACCGTCACTGGAGAGCAGATCATCAGGCAGTGCGTTTGTTTCGACGTAACAACTTTGCCACAATTCATCATTCCCTCTGAGTTTATAGAGGTTCATCCGTTTCCATGTCAGGCAAGGGCTTTGTCATTGAGGGACTAAGCAAATGTCCCGATGATGACAATAATTACCGGGGATGGGTTGCTAGCTCAGACCAAGCATTGGAGGTGAAGAAGAAATTTGAAATTCAGTGTGGTGTAAATTTCATTCGTTACCGTCGCAGCAGGGAGTTGAAAAGAGATAATGGTAATCAGGCTCGCCAAGAGGATGATCGTAAGTATACAAAAATTACATATTGAGTGATTTAGATGCTAATATTAATACACATGGTATTCACCTCAAGCAAGTTGCATATCGTATGGTTTGAGGAGTTGGGATGATCGCGACCCCACCCCCCCCCCCCCCCCCTCTCCCAACCCTTAAGGGGATGTGCATGTGTGTGTATGTGTGTGGGGAGGGGGGCAGTTATCAAGCAGGGGCGGGTGGAGTGGTAATCGGGAGATTAATTTTGGAAATTTCGACATTAGGGGAGGGGGCGTTTTCCCCCGTTGATAGTCTGGTTTTGCCCTTTTCTCTTTCTTTCTTCTTTTCTCTTTCTTTTCTTTCCTTTCTTGTCCTTTTCTTTTTTTCTTTTCTTTCCCTGTCATTTCCCCCCCCCTCCCCCTTTTCTCATTTTTACCGACAGCAGCGCAATTTTCCCGACAATATCCTGACAGGTGGGGTAGTCGCACCCACCCCCCCCTCCTTTACCGACGGCCCTGGTGGTTATCCCATTATTCTGTTTAAAAAAAAGGCAATTCCTCATGCTCTCGCACCTCTCTTCTATGGTTGTTTAGTTCTCTTTCATTTGTTTTTCCTTTCTCAAAAAAAAATCTCTCTTTCCCTTTTTCTCCATCTCTTTTTTTGTTGTTGTTGTTCTTGTGCTTTTTTTGGGGGGGCGGGGGGAGGAGGGGGGCTACACGCCTGACAAGAGGGACCCCATATTATACACAATGAAAAATTGCGTGCCCCCCGCCCCTTTCCTGATATAAAACACCTTCTTATAATATCATCCCCCTTTCTTTTTCTGCCCTTCTCATTATTCTCATTTTCCCCCTTTTTCTCTCCTCCGTCTTTCCCCCTTTCTTTCTCCGCCTTTTCTCTCCTCTCTTTCTCTTTCCCTTTCTTCCTTCCTCCCTCCTTTTTCTCCTCTCCCCTTTTCTATACTCCCTCTTTTCTCCTACTTTCTCTTTTCCCTTTCTTTTCTTTTCCCCTCCTTTTCCCCTTCCCCCTCTTTTTTCTCCTTTCCCTCTTTTTCTTTCCCCCCCTTCCCCCTTCTCCCCTGTGCCCCCCATAATTCGTCACTGATCATACTTTGCAGTTGGGTGTGATGTTTTGAATATTCATATGCGAGCGACGAACAATTTTAAGATTTGTGAGGTCGCAGTGGAAAAAACTACATCTTACAAAGAGGAAAAAACCCAATCCTGATGGGGTTGAAGAAAATTATAATAACGGAAGACTGAAAAGACCGTTGATGTTACATAATTATATCTCCTATAAATGCGAGCGAGCGTAACGATTGATCTTTGGGGGGAATGCTCTTCTTCGCTTAAAATTAGGGACACTTTTATAATTATTAGAAAAAAAAGGAGCACGTGTCAAAGTACAAAGGGTGATTATCAGAGGTGAAAATGGGAAATTTCTTACACCTGTAAAGAGGCGCACACCAGGGAAGAAGAAAGGCACTTGTGAGAATGATTAGGGGGCACTTGTAACAAAGGAACATGTTCATTTGTTGAATGAGAGGGATACTGATCAAATAAAAAAGGGACATCTATTGCAGGCAAAAGGGCATTTTTATGAAAATGGGGGAAATTGCCTTAATTGAAAAGAAAAAAAGGCACATTTTGAAATAAACAGGGAACTTATCAGAAATGAAAAAAGGGGTACGTAATAATAAGAAGGGGAAGGAGAACTTATAAGAAGGATACATTTATTAGAAGAAGAAAGAAGGGTACGTGTCAAAGGAAAGGTGCACTTATCAGGAGGGGAATGGGCACTTGTCAAGTAAATCGAGTATCTCTCAGATTTGAATAGATAAGGGTCAATTATCGGAGGTGAAGGGGATCATTTACCAGAAATGAAAATGGGCACTTATTAGAATGAAAAAGGGGCATTTATGACAAGAGGATTTTTTTTCTTCTGAAATTGGGGCACTTTTCATAACAAAAATGTGGTTCTAGGACAATTCCCCCTGGGCAATCACCCCCCCCCCCCCCGTAAAATTACTCCCGGAGAACTACCTCCAAGGACAATTACCCCCCGGAGAATTACCCCCTGTGGACAATCAGGATTCAATAGCAATAGACGATCTGACACATTGAGAGATGGCTACGAGCCCATAAGATCCCCTGCCTGAACCCAAATTCATTCCAATACTATAGCACATTATCTTCCTCATTACTATACATTTCCCTTTAATTATTTATGCAACGCCAGTGCGGTTACTGATTTCCAGGAAGGATGTAAGTTTTCGGTAAATGTCCTGCGCGTCTTAAAAATGCATGGAAATACATTTCTCTGGAGCGGCGTTATTTCAACATTTTGTTAGCACGGTACCCTCTTTAAAAAATGAAAAGTTTCTCTACGCGTGACGTCCTTTTAAAGATACTATGTCCCTTTTGCAGCCAACCTCAAATTCTGTAGAACTTTGCAGGAATTATGAATATGTCATGTATATCCTATCTGTGAAATTTACACGTTAGCAGTGTCCTTATATTCAAATTATGCAAGAAAACCCGTTTACTTGCTAGACTTCACTGTCCGACACTATTGACACTATTGTCAGTATTGAGTGACTGACTGGCTTTTTCTTCTTCTTTGGTAAAATCATACATAAAATGAGCTGTAAAGGACTTGTCTACTACAATAATCCACTTCTTGTAATGGCCAAAATTAAACTGATTGAATCTTTGCGCAGCATAAAACGTACGACCATGCGGTACAATGGTCTGAAAAACAAGACTATTACTTATTGGCCTTATAGCTCCTAAGTCGATTTGACAACTAATAGTCGTTATTTTCCCACTTAAAGTCATTTTCAAGCCCCATTCTTTTCTAAATTAGTATTATCTTTCAAATGCCATTTGAATTTAACCTTTTCATTTTTTTTTGGCCTGCAAAAGGGACATAGTACCTTTAACACTTTAAATGACGTCACACGGAGCAGTCCACTATGTCGACGTGCAAATCCAAAAGTCCCTATATTGCATGGTATACCATTTTGCATGACTCTGGCACTCGTCAAGCGCTATGTACATACGTATATGTGCATATTTATGAATAAAAAGGGATATAACATATATTCTGGCGCCTTGCTCTCAAAATATTGTCAGCGAGCGAGGAAGAAAAACACTTTATTATCTTTAAAATGGTATTTTCTCATGTAATTACATACTCTAAACCGTTTCTGATATTTTTTTCCACAAAATCAACGTTTTCCAAATGTAACTTACATTCTCTTGCGGCACCCGGTTGAAAAACGCTGTGCTGGAGTTACAAAATCAAATGCGATGAGAGCGTATATTTTTTTTCTTTTGACATGGCGCCGTACATTTAACTTGAAGGCAATTTCTTTTTCCAAATAATATATCGTACAAGAAAATATATTATAATTCAGCATCACAACAGAAATATATATATAATGTGAAGAAAACCTAAATTTTGGATTATGGATGTGGGCCAATTAAACATATAATGACAAATACACGATCAGCTGATTAAAATAGTTACAGCGGATGCATACATGAAATTGTACGTCCTAATTTCCTTGTTGCGCCATTGTTAATGAGAGAGGCTGTAACGCGAAGTCGCATTCCTCATCTGCGCGCAATATATTGTTCCATTTCTACGAAATGAAATTTCTATTCTTACTCTGTGGCAAATCTACTGGGAATCGGGCAAACTCCACCCCCCCCCCCCTCCCCCGCATCGAATTGAATAATTTGAAAAGACTGAAATGAACTTCATGAATAACTAAGAAAAGGAAAGTTTATGAAATGTCTGTAAATAGCAATAGGAGAGAAGCTCGCATTATACGTCACTGTGTTACACATTCCTCGGGGTGATTGTCCTTGGGGGTGATTGTCCTAGGGGGTAGTTGTCCTCGTGGTGTAATTCTCCGGGGGTAATTTTCCAGGGGGTAATCGCCCAGGGGGTAATTGTTCTGATACGGAAAAATGGGCATATGTAAAATGTTTAAAAAGTGCGCTCATCTGAGCTAAAAAGGGGTAATCATTGAAAGGGGAAGGGACACTTCTTACAAAAGAAAAGGGGCACTTTGTCAAACTAAAAGGGGCACCTCTCCAAATTGAAAAAGGCAATTATCAGACGTGAATGTGGCACTTATCAAAAGTGAAAAACGGGGCACTTCTCGTGCTTGAAAAGGGGCATTTATTAGAGATTTGAAAGGTGCTTTATGAACATGAAAAATGGACACTTATTGCATAGTAAGAATAAGAACTGTTCGAAGGAAAAATGGCACATGTAAACAAAAGTAGGGGCACTTATCAGAGGTGAAAAGTGAAAGGGGCATTTGTACAAAGTAATAGGGGCACTTGTCAGAGCAAAAGAGGCACTTTTACTTTGCGAAAAGGGCACTTCTTACCGATTAAAAGGGACACTTTCCTATGTAAAAAGAGGCACTTTTTGAGCTCTTGAAAAAGTTGGGGGAGGCACTGTGCCCCCTCCCCCCCCCCCCCCCCCCCCCCCCACTATGGGAGCGCCGCCTCCGCTTCAAGTCAAGTCTCTGAGATTATTTAACCTATCCATTGTTAACCATACAAATGTTAATCTTTTTGGTGCAGTGATGATACAACCCAGGGACATCCGCTTTTCAGACTCAACTGGTGTTATCCATGGCAACATCCATCCGTTTATTACTGTCCGCACAGACAATTTTGAGTGCATGTTTGGGCCGAGAGGCATGGTGCTCGCCTCCAGAGGGAAACGATGGACAAGGAAAGAAAATTGAAGGTTTGATTTTCCACTATCTCCTCTTTTTTTAAATCTTGATAAGTTTTATGTTCAGAAAACACAATGATTTACAAAATATGGGTTACAATTTTTGGCAGAAAAATAAACAATAATAGTGTTCTACACTTACAATCATATTGTTTTACATTACAGTGTTAAAAAGAAAATATGGCATGATACTTCTGCATACCCCGGCTGCACAGCCATTACGACCATCAGACTGACACTCAATTGGAAGAGAGGGGTTAATCTCTCTCTCTCTCTCCACTTTTCGCGAAAGTCATCAAATGAAATACTATACTAAAGCAATGTAACGGACTTCTGCGTTACTTCTCCAGAAAATAATTTTCTTATCAAACTTAAAATCTTACTCGTGTTTAAGCTTTAATTGTCTGATACTTCCTACCTCCCTGCTATTTAGGAGCTGCATATCTCCTTTTTGAAGTATGAGTTAAAAGTAGGGACATAGTGGGGTGGGTGGTACTATCGAAAAGAAAATCCCGAGTGGTAGAAATTAGCAAGTTGTGATTTTCATGACTGTGTCGTAATGAGTACATTCAAGCTCTAAGTTATTATTTTTAGTAGCCTACTCTGCCCCGTTTTGAGAAAGTTTTAATTTCAACGGCAAACTTGCCAGATAGAGCAGAAATTGCTACCCAAAAGGAAAAATTAAATCTAAATGTACACATTTTTATCATGATAATGTACTGAGGGAACTTTCCAACCTTCTGCTTCTTTTTTTTTGGTTCCTCTTTTTTCCCTTATTTATTATGTAACTGTACATGAATTGCATTTGTAATTGAATATGATGTAAATTTGTTGATGATTTGGGAAAATAAGACAAGGAATTGAAATTGAAATTGAAATGAAATTGAAATTGAATCTAAATTGAAATAAACAGCAACACCAGTCATTTATTACCTTATGACTTTTACTATAATTTATTCATTGATCTAATCTAATACAAATAATATTTTTTACTTATTTACATAATTTTAAAAAATAGATTGAGACCAATTTTTTTATAAATGAAGACAGCAAAAGCTGATTTTCCTCACAGGCTCAAAAGAGGTAACATTTTTAAATGGACAATTAATTCCAATATTTGGTGGAAATCAAATATGGTCCCACTATCTTAGCTGTCCCACTCCTTAATGGTGAACTAAATAAGGCTCCCTATTAAAACACTCTTCTCTGAATGATGAACGGTATGCCTGAATCTGATGACCGGGGTAATAAGATATATATC